>SCLH01001300.1:15073-30799 GCA_004367855.1 Oikopleura vanhoeffeni | reverse complement strand
GATGAGTGGTTTCTTTAAGGTAAGTTTTTTTTAATATTCAGGTGAAGACAAGATTTGACTGGTTTACACCTTTTGTTTCCATTATGTTGAAAAAAAATTCCTTAGGTAAATTTAACTTTTTCGGGTGGATTTTTATAGCCATTAGGGTTTTAGAGATGTCTTTTGGTTTGCCTTGTTTTTCGTATGGGTGAGGTGACCCAGTATTTGGGGTTTTTTCATGTTCCTTGTGGTCATTTTTGAAATTCTTCGATTTTTTGAGAAAAAAAAAAATTTTCATAAAAAGGAAAATTTTTAATGTTGGCCTGCGGAGGGGCGTTTTTTATTCTAGTTTGCCGAGTTGTGTGCAAAGAAAAACCGTTTGTGTGAGTTTAAGCTCAGTACCGGTATGAATGCAGGTACGTATGAGTCATACTTGTTCTGTGGTGAAAAGTCGAAATGCTGGTGCGCAGCGTGGTAAAAAACTATCTCTGCTGCGTTGTGGAAAAGTCAAATCTGTCGCACCTATAAAAAAACTACCTTAAGGGGGTAGGTGTCGTAATTTTTATACTAAAGTGACATTCAAGTTCTCAAAAAAGACGATTATTAAAATGGAAAACAAAAATTTAAGAAAAAAGTTCGGAATTGGTTTTTGAAAAGGTCAGGTTTTGCAAATAACCCTATAAAATTGATGCGAAAGACAACCGTAGACTAAATTTTGTAATTCGGCCGGATTTTCTATCCCCATTAATTCCCTATATTTTGCTCAAACCCACGCAAAAAAGGGTTGGAAAACCCACGCAAATCCGATCCCTTTTCCAACCCTGATATTTGGTTATTTTTTGAAGCTCGACGATATAAATTTATTTTCTTGGCTAGTTTTATTTTAATTTTGTAATATAACTTCAGGTTTGACGATAAATATAATAACAAGTAAGTTTATTTGTAAATGGAATTTTTGGAATATAAAATATAATTTGGGTGATTTTTTGACATATTTTCGAGGGAGTTGTATTCGCTGTTTTTATGGTAAATGTAGCTTATTTTGAAAGGGTCACATTTTTTTTGAATTATTTAACTTAATTTGCAAATCTCTGAATTTTTTATCATTTCAAATCTTGATGAAATTGAAGGCAAAACAAAATTTGAATAAAAGTTACTGTCATGCTTGGTTATCATATATAATTTTAACTAAAGCCTTTGTTTGGGGAATTTTTTTCTCCATGCAAATGCTGTCTAGCCGCCTGGAGTAAAAAAACTAAGGCTGTAGTATTTTGCATTTTGTGTCGAAAACCTAGGTAGACTCTTCTTTTAAATTTCAAATCTGTTTCATTTTTTTACAGAATGCAGAGGTGTTACGCTTTGTGACAAAAAACGGAGGCTAGAGGGGCTATACAAAATCCGAGGAAGTCATTCTTCATTATTTTTTTCAAAGAATCCGAAAAAAAAAATTCGAAAATTTTTCAAGATTTTTTTCAAAATCCGTTAATTTCAAATGACCGTAAGTGACCTTCAATACACATGCAAATTTTTATCTGCACATGTAAATTTTTTGATAAAAATAATTTCAAAGACCATAATGATTAATGTCGTATTTCAAATTAGTTGTTACCGGACGTTTTGATAATTATTATTATATTTTGACAATCTGAATTTTAATGTGAAGCTTTGTCAATTTTTGTGTATTTAAAAATCGTAATAATGGAGCTAGAGAGGACAAGTGCTAGGACAGGACAAGTGCTAGAGATCAAAATATTGCCTCATTTGAGAATTAAGTTTTTTCATACGGCCACTTATACAACTCCCGTATAATAAAACGGTGATAATAATAAAAAAAAAATCATGAAATTAATTGTTTTTATTCTAGAACAGAATTTGGGCTAAAAGAAGTTGGTCCAATGATCAAGTGGCTTGCTACTTTTCATGCTCACTTTTTGAACAAAAAAATTTCTGATTTATGGCCAATCGCCGGATACTGGAATATTGCCAAGCGAGAGGAAGAGTACAAAAATTGTCAAAAAAACATTCGAAATTCCCTTGAACAATCTTTAGTAGAATCAGCTTATAAAATTGATAAAAAAATAAATTCTTCAAAATTCAAAACTATAATTCACGGCGATGCAAAAATAGAAAATTTTTGTTTTGGTGAGAAAGAAGTAGCGGGCTTAGATTTTCAATGGACTGGATCGGGTCCGGGGATCAAAGATGTATATTTAGGGTTCGGATNGATGGCAACTCTGTATATTTATTTTGGGCTTAGTATTTAAAAGATAAATGACTTGTTCACGGAAATTGTTTTTAAAAATTCGAAATATTTCTTTATTATTTTTAGAGTTTTAAGTGGTTAAGATAATTGCGTGAAAACAAAAATTCAAGTTACAGGACCATAGTTTAGATCTAAGTGAGTTCAAAATAGATAATAATATTAATATAGATCTTTTCTCTTTATTTCTTGATTTTTGAAAACATCTATGATTATTTTATAAACTAGAAACTCATTTATTTTGCCTTTTCGTTTCTTTCTTTTGCGTAGGCCGAATTGCCTAAGCCAATATCATGCTGGAGATATTTCATTTATTCGCACTTTTCTCAGCCAATCACAGCTTAGTATTCTCAATTCATACTCAAATCCCTAAACATAATTCGAATCTTCAAAAAACACAATTCTCTGAGGCTAGATATACTGCTTAAATTATACGTAAGCTCGAAAAAAATTAAGGTTGCCATCACCGTGGTTCAAAATTGTACAATACGATAGTCAAATCTAAAAAAAATAACACCAAAGGCTTTAGTTAAAATTATATATGAATAACCAAGCATGACAGTAACTTTTATTCAACATTGTGTTTTGCCTTTTCAATTTCTCAAGATTTGAAATGATAAAAAATTCAGAGATTTGCAAATTAAGTTAAATATTTGATAATTCAAAAAAAAATGTGAAACCCTTTCAAATAGCTACATTTCCATAAAAACAGCCCAATACAACTCCTCGAAATATGTCAAAAAAATCACCCAAATATATTGTTATATTCCAACAAAATTCCATTTACAAATAAACTTACTTGTTATTAATTTTATCGTCAAACCTGAGTTATATTACAAATATAAAATAAAATAGCAAGAAAATAAATTTATATCGTTCGGCTCAAAAAATAAACCAAATATCAAGGTTGGAAAAGGGCTCGATTTGCGTGGGTTTTCCAACACCTTGTTTGCGTGGGTTGTTGACAAAATATAGGGAAATTAATGGGCGATAGAAATCGGCCGAATACAAAATTTGAGTCTACGGTTGTCTTCGCATCAATTTTATAGGGTTATTGCAAAACCTGAAACATTTTAAAAACCAATTCCGACTTTTTCTTAATTTTTGGTTTTTCCATTTTACATAATCGTCTTTTTAAGAACTTGAAGTCACTTTAGTATAAAAAATTACGACACCTACCCTCTTAAGTAGTATTTTTTTATAGGTGCCACAGAATTTGATTCACCACAGAACGAACCGTAATGACTCATCCGGTATGAGTCATACGTATGAGGCTATCACAAACGCGTTTTTGGCATTCACTGGAACTAAGAAAAAGCTCAGAGCCAAATTATTTTTCTTTTGAAAATTTTCAAAATTCGAGTTTTCAAATACAGAAATGACCCAATAATGGTATCATAGCAAACTAGAATAGAAATTCTAAGACTAATGGCTGAAAAATAAAATACCAAAAAATTAAGTTTCTCTTAAGATTCTTCATAATGAAACCAAGTGTAAAAAGCCAAATCTGTCGCACCTATAAAAAACTACCTAAAGAGACCACTATCACAAAAAAAATCTTCTTCGATATACAGCCAAACTTTTAACTATATTTTCTTACGCTATTTTGGAAATCTTCCTGAAAAAACCAGCTGATTAAATCTCTCCATAAATTAATAAAAATTCGTTTTTATTTGAAAAAACAGAACTTATAAAATTTGGAATTTGCATTTCTTTTAAGTCTTTTGGAATACTTTTGATAAAAAATATTTTCAATGGCATATGATTTTAATTCCATCCTCAGTGTTGTCCATTTGTTTTCCTTTTTCTGCGTTAGGGTATGTTTTGCTATTATATATATTTGCAATGATTTTTCTTCAGGTGATTTGCCAAGGAATTCTCTGGATTCCCATAGACTCCCAATAAGGTTTGAACATGTTCTGACGAGACTATAGGAAGATTTACAGTGATACTTTCTATAAACTTTCCATTATTTTGAACAAAATAAATTTTATGAGACGAACATTTTGCTTGCATTTTGACTGGTTGTAGTTGGAAAATGTTGTAAAAATGCATATTGAGGTTGCCTAATGGTAGCTTTTTTTTTATAAACCCACCCTACTCAGTCATTTTTTCCGGAAGACCAATAACCAGATATGAGCACGGTTTTCTGTTTTTATTAATGGTTAAAATTAAGGAAATTAATTCGATTCGGACAATTCTTTTTTATGTTATTAATTTATACGGGTTGTTTGAGACATAGATACTATATGATTTTTTTCCAAATTAAAAATTTGTTTTTTTTCCAAACGTTTCGGTTTATTCCATTTTCAAAGTGAGAAAGTAAATGAAATACAAATTCAGAGAAAACATTTTGTTTCAAAAGCAACTTTAGCGAATGAGGCCTCTTGTTTCGCTAAACCAACTCTAAATAAACAAACAGAACATAAAATCATGAAGTTTCTTTCCATGCTTTTAAACTAGATCTGAAAACACTGCAATTACTTGAATTTTTTAAAAAAAACCGAAAATTTGAGCTTTTAATTTAGCAAACAGAGGCCTCAATTCGCCTAAATTGCTTTTGCAACAGAATACTGTTGTCCAATCGAAATTAAAAACTACCTTTGTTTGTTTGGGGAATTTTTTTCTCCATGCAAATGCTGTCTAGCCGCCTGGAGTAAAAAAACTCAGGCTGTAGTATTTTGCATTTTGTGTCGAAAAACTCGGTAGACTCTTCTTTTAAATTTCAAATCTGTTTCATTTTTCTACAGAATGCACTAGGATGTTACGCTTTGTGACAAAAACGGAGACTATAGGGGCTATACAAAATCCGAGGAAGTCATTCTTCATTATTTTTTGCACAGAATCCGAAAAAAAAAATTCGAAAATTTTTCAAGATTTTTTTCAAAAATTTTTAAAATCCGTAAATTTCAAATGACCCTAAGTGACCTTCAATGCACATGCAAATTTTTTTCTGCACATATAAATTATTTGATAAAAATAATTTCAAAGACCATAATGATTAATGTCGTATGTGAAATTAGTTGTTACCTGACGTTTTCATAATTATTATTATATTTTGACAATCTGAATTTTAATGTGAAACTCTGTCAATTTTTGTGTATTTAAAAATCGTAATAATGGAGCTAGAGAGGACAAGTGCTAGGACAGGACAAGAGATAGAGATCAAAATATTGCCTCATTTGAAAATTAAGTTTTTTCATAAGGCCACTTATACAACACCCGTATAATAAAACAGTGATAATAATAGAAAAAAAAATCATAAAATTAATTGTTTTTATTCTAGAACAGAATTTGGCCTAAAAGAAGTTGGTCCAATGATCAAGTGGCTTGCTACTTTTCATGCTCACTTTTTGAACAAAAATATTTCTGATTTATGGCTAATTGCCGGATACTGGAATATTGCCAAGCGAGAGGAAGAGTAACAAAATTGTCAAAAAAACATTCGAAATTCCTTGAGCAATCTTTAGTAGAATCAGCTTATAAAATTGATAAAAAATAAATTCTTCAAATTCAAAACTATAATTCACGGCGATGCAAAAATAGAAAATTTTTGTTTTGGTGAGAAAGAAGTAGCGGGCTTAGATTTTCAATGGACTGGATCGGGTCCGGGATCAAAGATGTATATTAGGGTTCGGATTGGATTAATTGCTACTTGTTAATTATGAGGATAATTAAAAAAAATTTTAATTATTTTGTATAAAAAAAGAAAAATCTAAATTTTTTTTTAACAAAATTTTTCTTGGAGTTTTAAATTACTGTCATATTTTTCTTCAGAGACGTGCGTTAAGCGGACGTTTTAGTGTCTTTTTGCGTTTTTTAAAACCTACGCATTTTGGCTTATACTCAATTTTGGCTTATAATTACAGCTCTCTAGCTCCATTTTTCGATTTTTAAGAGCAAAATTTCTCTTTGTGCGTCTAAGCGGACGTTTTTTGTGCGAAATTTTCAAAAACGTCCGCTTAGACAACTTTGACAGTAGAATAAATGGTAGCGAAAAAAACCTTCACCTCAAAAAATTCGGTCGTTTTGGAAATGTAGGTTTAACTGTTTCGCAGAAGACCTTTAATTCTAAACTTGCATTATTTCGAATAATTTATGCCTGATAATTTTGGAAATGTTCAAAAACAATTCGAAAAAATATTTTTTTTTAATTTGAAAATTGTATTTTCCAATATTTTAAATATCTGAAAAAATAAAATTCTAGAATTAAAAAATTAACTCCGAAATATTTCAAAAGTTATCACGTATAAATTATACGGTATAATAAACATTTAGAATTAAGGTCTTTTCCAAAATAGTAAAATTGACATTTTGAAAATCCGCTTACCAAATACCATATTGTCAATAATTGATAATTTTTTGAGTTAGACTTTTATTGTTTTCAAAATATGGAAATTAATTTTTTATCGTATTCATTTGATTATCTAGCTTCCCGGTCCGAACCCTATGTATAGTATTTAATTTCATCATGTTGCTTCGATGAAAACATTTTTGGCGAATGTATTGACTACTATTTTGCCGAGTTGAAATCATGTCTACCAGACTTTGAGCAGTTTGGAGAAATGGAAAAAGAATGGAGAAGTTTGTGGCCTTTTGTGATCGCAGATTTTGAACGATTTGTAATAGGGTGGTCACCGGGACATTGGAAAATGACAAAATATACAAAATCGCAGTGTAAAATTGCACTGGAAAACTTATCGGAATGATTTAAATTAAGGGGGCGTAGATTTCAACGCAAATTTGTTAACCGTGAAGTTCATAAAAAATTCGAATAGATTTAAATATCGAATTGGCGGTTTTACTGACTTATCAATCTCTGGCCATATCTCGGCCAATTCTGTACCCGATAGACAACATAAAAATTAAAACTGTCGTATTTGTCTAAGCGGATATATTTAAAATTTGAAAAAAAAGGTCCGCTTAAACAAATACTCCAGGAATTTTAGAAAATATTTTTTAGCTAGCCCAATTTTTGTCAAAATTTTTATTTTCAGAGGTTTCAGGTCCGATTGATCAGTTTTAGAAATACAAATTTGAACTGTCACAAAGTGATATGCATTGACACGCGAATTGAAACGTGTTCGCTCTTGCGTGAAAAACACTCTGATTGGTTCAAAATTAACGTGGGGTAGACGCTGAATTGTTGATTTGCGAATTCTCATTTTAAATTGACTTTAGTTTGACCTGGAGGTAATTGTCATAATGAAAAGTCTCACGAAATTTTATTTTTGGATTTTTTTTTCAGCAATTATCCTTAGAATTTCCTTTCGTTTCATTTCATAACCAAATTCGGTTATTTACGGTCATTTTAAAATCCCGAATTATACAAAATTAAAAAAATATCTTCAAAGATTTTCAAAAAATTTTGTTTCCAGTTGAATGCAAGAAACTTTTTTGTGATATCTCATACGGTTCGTCTGTGGTGGCAAAATCAAATCTGTCGCACCTAAAAAAAAATACCTCAATCAAATTGCGTAGGCGAAAAATCATAAAAATGAATTGTAATTTTATGTTGTCAACAAATGTCACTAATTTTTATATTCCTGTCTAAAACTTGGTCTTTAACTAAAAATGATGTGGTATTATTGATCAAAAACTTTTATTGATCAAAAAAATATTTATTCATCAAAAAAATGTTAATTGATCAAAAAAAGCTTTATCCAAAAAAAAATTACTGATCAAATAACTTTAGATAAAATGATCAAAAAATTATTGATCAAAAATTGAACAAATTGGATTTTTTTAAAATTGTTCATTAATATTGTACAAATTCAATGCTGAAAAATCTGCCTATAGGAATTCACAAAAATTTGATCAATTATTTTTTTAATCAATAAAACTTTTTTTTGACGAATAAAACTTTTTTTAATCAATTAACTTTTTTTTGATGAATAATTATTTTTTTGATCAATTAATACCACTCATTAAAAATATGGCATTTAATTAAATTATAATTCTGAAAAATTATTATTTTGATCCTGATCGCAACAAAAAATTAAATTTCTTCGAACTTTAAGATAAAAATGATTTCCTTTCTGAGATGAATTTGGATGATCGAAAACTTAACTTGCGAATTGCAGTATTTGCAGCTCAAATATGAAACGAAGTATGGAAGCACACAGATTATAAAAAAAAAAGTTTCAAATGTAGAAAGTTTGGAACAGGTAGTCAGGTAAATATTTAATTTAAAGTTTCATACAATTATTTTATTGAATATCTACTTTTAAGGAGGTGGTATGACTGAATTTTGACATCTGCGTTGCGCTGCAGAGCCTTTTTCTATTTCCTGTGTTTTACTGGGAATAATCGGTTTTTCGAAAACCGCTTTTTCATGAAACTAACAGGTAAGGGTCCAAAAGAATCAAGGAATCCGAAAAAATGTCAAAAAATAAAATCTCACACCAATGAAAAATGTGACATATTTATTGTTTATATCTGTAAAAAAATGAGCCCCAAATCGGCCAAAGCCCTATAGTCTAGAACGAGAATTAATAATTTTTAAGAAAACGAGCTCAAAATCGGCCGAAGGCCGATAAAGGGTAATTTGTATTTATAATTTCAAATAAAATGAGCCCCACGGGTTATTTTTAATCGATGATATAATATTACGGTAAGTAAGTGCCAAACCTTTTTATCGGTGATAAAAACAATATATGATAATTATGATAAAAATAAATTGCCTAAAATTATGTGATACACAAGAGAAACCACCAATTTAGCAAGTTCTTTGTCCGGTTTCTTTTAAATTGCTTTGAATACGTGTTAATTATGTATTCAAAATGCAGTCCGGTTTTTTCCTTTTTTTATCACATAATTTAAGTGATTTCTTTTGAACTTAATTGTCATATATTATTTAATCACTGATATAAAAGGTTTGGTTCTTATTTAATATTATATCCTCAATAAAACAAGTTTCGTAATTATTGAAATGATTCTTAATTGAATTTTAAAAACTTAAACGATAACTGTTGGAAGCAATAAAAAAATAACCTTAACAGGATCTTTATAATTTGAAGTATACATTTTTGGTCGACTGTTTTTAAAATGCCTATATTTTGCTATGAAAAGTACGTAGGCGGCAATCAGCAGTACAAGTAAAATGCGAATTTACGAAAATTTGTCATTGTTCGATTAATTTTTTTTTGTATTAAAACAAGGTGGTTTATGCTATCAAAATGTATCCAATATTTGTATTTTTGCGACGTAAAATGATTTATTGCTTTCAATTTTTCTTCAACTTTGTAGTTTTTGTGCGCCTACGCATTTTTCATAGCAAAAGGTAGGCGAAAAAAAGTCGACCAAAAATGTATACAGTATACTCTTTATAATTGGGATCTTATAAATTAAACCTCAACCGTCGATAAAATTATTGTTGGGTTATTGATATTTTAAAAATGACGAAACGCGAAAAATCAATTAAAAATATGATGTTGCAAAAGTACAAATTTTTGATTAATTTTTTTTCTATCTCAAACCAACCGGTTTGAATGTATGTTACATAGAAAAATATATATATTTAAAAATTTAACTTAAAATCGTGTTATCATATATAACTTTTATCATATAAGTTATATGACTCCCCAGCGGTGTCAGATTTCATTTTTGTTTCGATTCCTTGTTTTTTTTTAACTGGATCCTGTACAATAGAGCTGTAGATAGCTTCTAATTAAAAACAGGAAATCTACAAAAATGAAGCCTCAAAATAAACTAGCATCTAAAAAAGCAGGCGAAAGCTCAAAATTATTGTTGAAATTTTATTTAAAATTTTTAGGTCAAACTACCTGGAACTTCTGCCGATAAGCCAAATGTTTATCCATTTGATACGCCGTATGAACATATTTATCAAGATTTAATCAAAAAAGATGAAGCAGCCTACAAAAATAATGGAGTGTTGAATATGGTCGATCGAAATAGAAGAATTAAAAAAAATCCAGAAAAATTTCAATCAAACAAAGTGCCATTTCATATTATTCTTACATGCGAAGGTCAGTTAATTTGAAGAGCTGGTATTTTTCGCTCAGCCATTTTTTGGTTGTTTTTAAAATTGCATTCAAAACACTTAAAAAAATTATTTTTTTTTACAAATTTTTTTGTACAGTACAATTTCTTCAAAAACAAAAGGCAAATGTTTCAAAGAATTTTTAAACACCATAATAATGTACCGGTTATTAACATTCAAATTTTAATTAATTAGTTTTCTTTCCCGCCATCCTAACGCTTCGCGAAAAGCTACCGCGTACATTTGTATGGTATACAATACAAATATTATTCGTAGCTACCTCAGAGCAAGAGTAATGAACTTGCAAATTGCTTGCATTTTTCACCTACGCCTTTAAGTCGACGATTTTTTGTTCTTTATTTTTTATCAAATTTTCCTGATCAATTTATTATATTTTTTTTGAAATATCCCATGTTAAACTTTTAAATTGGGAATACCGCTAGGCTTTCAAGTGGCGTCGAGACTTTAAACGATGCTATTTTACAATACGCTATAAATCTGGCTACAGACCACCTAAAGTCTCGACAAATCAAATTTTTGTCTCGCCGCTACTTGAAACTCACTCGGTTTAAAAAGCCACACTTTTCCCACGTGACCGCATGCTGTCTTTCTATAAATATTTTTTTTCAGAGCGTGTATACGACCAGGTTTTAGAAGATTTCAATCACCGAGAACAGAGTCTTTTCACCCAATGTCACGTGATCAACTGTGACATCACTGATAACCACGAGGACGCCACCATGGCCGCAATTATTTGTCACAGATTAATGGAAGAAATTGTCATCACGTCAGTCTGATATTGACAATGAATTATCGACGAAGTTCTTCAAGCTTTTGAAGGAGAGAAAAATAGACCATTGATGCACGCTGTCATGTTCTACTGAATACTGCCCTAATACTATTAAATTTCTTTCAAATTAAATTTTCATTTATTGCGTACAGGGGGGCGATATCGCCGAAGAAAACCTACGCAATTTTAACTAAATTCCTGTCAGTGCCCATATCGGAAAAAAGCCAATATCGCCGAAATTGAGTCGGTTTTGGAAGTTTTTATTAAAAGTTAGTTCGAGTGCGTCATGAATGACGTCAAATTTCAAGATTAAATTTCTCAAATCTACTTTTTTAAACTTGTTTTTGATCGTGTTTGGTGGTGTTCGTAAGGCTACAAATTTTGGTATTTTACTTTTTTTGAATCTATTACTATACAGTCCACCACCTCTAACTGGAACACTTACCGACCTAAAAAACCGTTCCAGTTAGAGAAATTGTTCCAGTTAGGAGTGTTCCAGTAAGAGGTGGTGGACTGTTGTATAAGTTTGAAAAACTTTTCAAATTATGACGTCATTTCGAACCCCCACGCGTTTAAAAAATTTTTACCGAACCAAATTATTTATGTCTCCATATCGCCGGAAGTGTGCAATATCGCTGATTTTTTAGGAAAACAACTTTCGGCGATATTGGGCTTCCCGCTGTATTTGAGATTCAAAATTTGGTCGAAATTTTTGAAAAAACCTCCAGAAAAATTCATGCCGAAAAAAAGTATCTTTTTTGGAACAAAAAATAGACAAATTTGTGAAAACAAAAATTTTTAGTTATCTATCAAAATCGTATGGAGTGTAAGAAATGTTTGGTCTTTTAAAGACGATAAAATTCTATCTGACATTTCTAGTTGCATTTTTTACTCTCATTGTTCATTTTTGGTCACGCGTGATCAAAGTCCATTTTTTTCTTAATTATTAATATTTAATTCTAGAAAATATTTTTTAAGGTAACGCTACGAGTTAATAAATGAGAATAAAAAAACTACAAAAATTTCAATATTTTTCTGAAACTTCGATAACTACTGTATTTAAAGTTTTTTTTACGGAAACAATTTTTTTGTTTTTTCCTCGAAAATAATTTTCAGTTGGTTTTTCGAAAAAATATAATTAAAAATTTTGGCCAGATATTGGAAAATAAGTCAATTTTAAGATTCTAAAAATAACTGCTTAAAAAATCCGATATTTTTCCTGGTTAATAATACCAGCTGATTTAGACAATATACATTGGTAAGATTCGCGTCATCATTGATGACTCATCGAGCTTTTTTTCGAAAATATTGTTTTCAAGTATTTTAACTACTAGTAGTAATTTCAATCGTTCCTTTAACAGTTTCGAGCCAATTTCTTTTCAGAGAAAATAGTTTTTTTTAATTTTGAATCAATATTTTTTATATTATCTTCGGCCAATATCTGGTATGATGAAAGTATATAATCAGAGTAATTTTTAGATAACAAGGAAGGATCAAGCTCATTTTTTGAAAAATTGACCCATATCTCGATATCACACCGAACATTTTAGGAAAAGTCCCAGACAAAATTCGAAATTTTAAATCAATTTTTTTTTCGAAAATAACAAAAAAAACTATTTCAGAAAAATATCCGAAAAATTAATTTCGAACAAAAATGATATCGAAGTTTCAGAAATATAAATCTGTTGAAATTTGTTTGTTGTTGTCTTTAGTAGGACGCATCCTAAGGATTTTGAAAATACTGTCTCGCGAAAAGTACCTTACTTTACTTTAAAAAATTTCTTGGTATAATACATATGTTACATACGTATCCACCATGACGTCTTTTTAGGGAACAATTATGTACTTTTCGTAGGACAGGTCTTTTGAATCCCTTAGGACGCGTCCTACTAAAGACAATTTACTGTACCATCGAAATGAAATAAAAAGGGCCGCGAAATAGCCAAAAAAAATTGGCAACTCGAAATATCTGTTACATTTTAATGGTCTTGAAAACACAAAAACTAAACTGGAAAATTAAATTTTTACTCTACTGTGGTTTGCGTCTATTAGGACACCCTTTATAAGAAAAATATGGCCAGAACCTACGCTTTTTTAGTTTGGTTCGTCCTTTTATAAGGACAATATGGCAAAAGACCCTTTGAATATTTTGCCATATTGTCCTTATAGAAGGACAGACCAAACTAAAAAAGCGTAGGTTCCAAACATATTTTTCTTATAGAGGGTGTCCTTATAGACGCAACAGTATCGGTTTCGAGCCAATTTCGTGCCAGAGAAAATTGTTTTTAAAATTTGAAACAATAATTTTTTTATTATTTTTAGAACTAATGATCAAATAAAGGATGAATCGATGTGTTCCTCAATTCCTTCGGCCGTTATCTGGCATGATGGAAGTATACGAAGGTGATTCAATCCTACTCGAAGTTCGGGTTCACGGCCGACCACTCCCAGAAGTAGAATGGTTCAGAAACGGCCAAGAAATTAAAAAGGATAGGCTTCAAACAATTTTCAAAATATAAAAATAAAAAGTGTATGGAATTTAATTTCAAGGTCAAAGTATTGCGCACATTTGACTTGTATCTTTAGCTCTCTAGCGCTATTTTTCAATTTTTTAGAGCTTTTTTAGTGATTTTTTTTTAAATAGACAAAACGACACGTTTTCAGGTGGACAAAACGACAAAAAATTTTCTGTCCTCTTAGACGAATACCACAGTAATTATATTTATATTAATTATATTTATAAATCTCATAAATTGATCATTTTTTAAAAGTTATTTGAACCTATAAGGAGGGATATTCCTCCGACCATGGTCACCACGAATTGCGAATCCCGCGGGTTAACCAGCAGCATACTGGAGAATACCGGTGCTCGGCGGTTAATTCTTCTGGTCGCGTTTCATCTGCATTGTGGGTGGCGGTGGTGCCGACTAGAGATGGCAAAGGCTTTTCAAAACCGGCAAATTATAATTCAACAAAACAGGGAAACCAGCAAAACCATGGATTTTATTTCGAAAATCCCCTTTCAAATAATACACCAGTTATGGAATCAAAATTAATAATCTGCAAATTTTTCAAAAGATTTTCAAACATTGTAATTATGTATCAAAAAAATGTACCTAAAAATCCATCAGTTGGCCTAAAATATCCTTTTTGGAGAAAATGGGCATCTCTTTTTGCAAATTTTTTCGTTTTAAAAAATAAAGCATTCAAAGTAAAGCGATTTTTCGTATTTAATTATTTTTAAGCGAATGGAAAACTATTTATTTGAGATTAATTCCACTAATAAGTGAAAATATTTTTTTTTATAAATTTGTTATTTGCTGCTTGAAAAACAACAAAAAACTAATTTTTACAAAATATTTTCACTTATTAGTGGCAATAATCCAAAATAATTAGTGTTCCGTTCGCTTAAAAATAATTAAATACGAAAAATCGCTTTACTTTGATTGCTTTATTTTTCAAAACGAAAAAATTTGCAAAAAGATATGCCCATTTTCTCCAAAAAGGATATTTTAGGCCACCTGATAGATTTTTGGTACAGTTTTTTGCTCAAAAATAATTAAATATGAAAAATCACTTTATTTTGAACACAAAACCAAAATATTTTTGATCGTTTTTTTAATTGGATTTGTTATTTGCCCTCAATAATTTTGTATTTTTATTGAGGATAACTGTTTGATACAGTCTGTATCTTCCCGTGAATCGGTAAGTTTGTGACCAAAAAGTTATTTTAGTTTTCGTCTATAAGATTTTGTCCGTATTTTTTAAAGCCAATTTTCGATAATAAAAAAATATTTTGGCCAAAAATAATGAAGAACTTTGTCGTTTTTTTCGCTCTTCACCCCAAAATTGTTCGTATTTAACATGAAACGCGTAGTAATTGGCCATATTTTGTCGATATTGTCATAATAAACGAAAATTATAGTATTGACGTCGTTTTTTTACTTATGCCTAAATTGTTACATTGAATAGATTGAAAAACTAGACATAGGATAAAGTTGTATAATAGTTTATTCGAAAGCTAGTTTTTAAAACTAACGAATGCCCTAAAGTCTGGACCTGTTTTCAATCTATTAAATGCAACAATTTAGGCATATGTAAAAAAAACGACGTCATTGTAATTTTTTGAATTTTCAAGTTCAAAGATCTCGATGAGGAAGCTGAAGATATATAAAAAGCACAATTATAACAAAATTCAAATTTTTATATAACAATTTTGTTACATGAATTTGTTATTTATAAACATGGTCAGAGTCATAAAACTAGCTTATTTCAATATTGAAATCAGCTCTTGTTTGTTATATAATTTTTTTTGTATTTTACATATTTAAAAACATTAAAGATAAATACATACAAATCATCAAAAGGCTCTTTTAGCACAAAACAGACTGTTTTGTGGTAAAATAGGCCTTTGAATGATTTAACATAAGTATATGCTTGAATGTTATAGTCAAACTATATAAGAAATATAAAAAGTTTATATCAAACGAACAGAGCTGATTGGTTAATGGATTGAGGAATAAGGCCCAATTTCAATTATCTAAAGAGATAACTAATTTAGTGTACTGCAAACAATCAATATAATAAATAAGTACAATAATAAAAGACTGCTTCTTAACGACAAAACTGGTCAAAATAAATTCCATAGTTCTTATGGAATTAACAAATATCGAACATGTAAACGAAGCTTTTTTA
>SCLH01001300.1:483-15052 GCA_004367855.1 Oikopleura vanhoeffeni | reverse complement strand
CATTTGTAGATCGCTTTAATTATAAAATTAAATGCTTCAATCAAACTTTTCACGGTGCAAATAGAATTTTTGTTGGTGGGAATGCGGGCTTGTTTTCCATGACTGGTCGTCGGGATCCAGATGTATTTTTGGTCGGTGGATTAATGCACTTTTATGCCTTTAATTTTTTGGTATAAGAATAAACTTAGTTTTTTTTTACAATTTTGTTTTGGAGTTTAAGATTTTATTTTTCTTCAGGGTGCGTTGCGCGTTTGTTTGTTTTGGTTTTTACTAGCTTTTGCTTTCCTTGGTTTTAGTCTTGCTCATTTTTCGATTTTTAAGAGCAAATTTGTCTTTGTGGTCTAGCGGACGTTTTTTGTGCGGATTTTCAAACGTCGCTTAGCAACTTGGCGTAGAATTCTAGGAACACTTCCTCAAGGTCCGTTTTGGAATGTCGGTTTTGTTTTGCGAGACCCTTATTTTTGCTTTCGCTTTTTTGCGGATATTTGATGTTCCAGAACAATTCGAATAATTTTTTTTTAATTTGATTGATTTTCATTTTAATATTAAAATTTTCTGATTAAAATTAACTCCATATTTCAGTTTATTAATTATGACGTAAAAACATTTAATTAGGTCTTTCCAAAATCGTAAATTACATTTTTGAATCGTTCAATCCTTTGTCAATATGTAATTTTTAGTTAGAACTTTTATGTTTTCAAAATATGAATATTTTTGTATCGTTTATTGGATTATTAGTTCCGGTCAACCCTATGTTAGTATTTAATTTCTATGTGTTCGATGAAATAAGGTTTGGGAATGTTGACACTTATTATTTCGAGTTGAATCTGTCTCAGACTTTTGACAGTTTGAGAAATGGAAAAGATGGGATTTTGGCTTTTTGTGATCGAGATTTTGACGATTTTATCGGTGTCACCGAGATTGAGAAATTCAAAATATGCAAATCGCGTAAAGTAAATTGCATGGAACATTATCCGTGATTAAATTAAGGGCGTAGATTCAACGCATTTGTTACGTGAAGTTATAAAATTCGCAAGATTTAAATTATAAATTGTCGGTTTTACTGATTATCATCTTGGCCATATCCGGCCATTTGTACCCGATGAGACACTCAAAAATTAAAATTCGTATTTGTCGAGCGGTTATTTAAATTTGAAAAAAAGTCCGGCTTAAAAAATATCCAGAGATTTGAAATATTTTAGCTTAGCCATTTTTGTCAAATTTTATTTTTCGGGTTCAGGTCCAATTGATCAGGTTTAGAAGATTCAAATTTGAACTGTCCGAAGTGATTGCATTGCACGCGCATTGAAATTGTTCGCTATTGGTAAACCTTTGTGGTTTCAAATTAGTGGGGTGACTGATTTTGAATTTGGAGATTTCATTTTAGACTTTGTTTGCTGGAGGTGATGTCCATATGAAAAGTTCACGATTTTTTTTTTGGATTTTTTTTTTCAGCCTTTCCTTAGTTTTCTTCATTTTTCATAACCATTCGGTTTTTCGGTCATTTTAATCCGAATTATACAAATTAAAAATATCTTCAAGATTTTCAAAAAATTTTGTTTCGTTGAATGCAGAACTTTTTCTGTGATTATCTATCCCGTTCGTCTGTGGTGGCAAAGTCAAATCTGTCGACTAAATATCAAATTTGGTAGGCGAAACTCATATGAATTGTATTTTTTTGTACAAGTTATATTTTATATTCCGTCACTTTGTTTAACTAAATAATTGGTTTATTGTCAGTTATTGTAATCCAATATATTATTCAATGTTAATTGATCAAAAGTTTATCAAAAAAAATATATAATACTTTAGATAATTGAGTCAAATTATGATCAAAATGAACAGTGGTTTTTTTTATTGTTTTATTGTCAATTCCCCCTGTGAACTGCTTAGGATTCACCAATTTATCATTATTGTTTTATCATAAATTTTTGTTGCAATAAATTTTTTTTCAATTCTTTTTTTCATGTTATTTTTTGTCTTATATCCATAATTGGAATTTTTTTTGTCCTGAAATTCGATTTGATCCTGTCCCACAAAAAATTAATTTCTTCCAGCTTTAAGAAAATATTCTTTGGAGATTGATTTGGATGATCGAAACTTACTTGCGAATGCAGTTATTGCACTCAATGATGAAAAAGTGGAAGCACACGATTATTAAGACCATGTTTCAATGTTAGAGTTTTGACAGGTGTCAGTCATATTTATTGTAAGTTTAAATTATTTTGAATATCTTCCTTTTAGAGGTGGTGGAGTTAATTTTTGAATTCTGCGTGTGCTGCGCTTTTTTATTTTCTGTGTCTTATGGATACTCGTTTTCGAACCGCTTTTACGTTTTTGAAATACAGGAAGGGTCCAAAGGTATCATAAATCGAATGTCAATAATTGACCTGTTGAACATGTGACTATTATAGTTATATCTTTTCGAACTAACTTGGAATTTGATACATATAAACTTATTTTGATTTTTTATGATTATTTACTAAATAAATTTGCTATATTATGAAAATTTTTTTTGAAAAAAAATGTGAAATTTCGCATTGACAAACTGCGTAGGCGGATTTCTAATTTCTTGAATTTTCCAGCCTTTCAGGTCCATTTTCTCTGGAACTGTGTCAATTTTCGGTGACAAGAAGTATTGTACCTTTTCGCTTTGCGCAAGGTGCCATGGATTTAAAACCATCGTTCCCAGTACATTTTTTTATTTTCTTATTTTGGACTTGATCTGTCAGATTTTTTTGTTTTCGTTATATGATTTTAAAGTAGAATTTCTCTACCTATAGACGTTTAATTTATTTTTAGACACGGCCCATCGGCCAGCCGATACAGTAATTTATTTATAATTTAATTCAAAAAAATGAGCCCAATCGGTAATTTTTTATTGTTATATATTTACGGTAAGTGTTATCAACCTTTTGTCTTGATAAAAATAATATATTATGTTATGATAAATAATTGCTTAACATTATGTTTACAAGAGACCTTGAGCAAGTTCTTTGTCGGTTTTTTTAATTGCTTGATCTGTTTTATGTTTCGAATGCAGTGGTTTTTTCCTTTTTTTTCGTCATTGTATTTCTTTGACTTATTATTTTTATTTATCTGATTTAAGGTTCGGTTTTATTTATATATTCTCTAAAACAGTTTCGTATTATTGAATGTTCTTTAGTGATTTAAACTTATCTGTGTGTGAGCAATAAAAGTACTTAACAGATCTTATATCATTTGACGTTACATTTTTGGCCGTCGACTGTTTTTATGCTAAGATTTTGCTTGAAAGTAGTAGGCGGCATCAGCCGTATATCGCATTTGCGGAATATTTCATTGTTCGTATGTCGATTTTGCTATTAAACAGGTGGTTTTGCTTCATGTATCAATTTGTTATTTTTGCGACGTTATGATTTATTGCTTTCATTTTTCTTAAATTTGTGTTTTTGTGCACCTCGCATTTTATAGCCAAAAGTAGGCGGAAAGTCGACCCAAAATGTTCCAGTGATCTTTATCTGTCTTATAATTACTAACCGCGTATTTGTTGGTTATTATATTTTATTCGCCCATCAATTATGATTTGCAGATACATTTTTGATATGTTTTTTCTAAACAACGGTTTGATGTATTTTTGAAATATATATTTAAATTTAACTTACATTGTTTCTATATAATTTTTCATATAGTTATATGATCCGCGGATGTCGATTTATTTTTGTTCGTTCTTGTTTTTTTTACTGTCCTGTACATGGCTTAGATAGTTCTATTAAAAAAGGATCTCAAATGAAGTCAGTAACTGATCTAAAGAGCGAAGCTCGTTATTGTTGAATTTTATTTAATTTTAGGTCAATACCTGGAATTCTGCCGATTGCCAATGTTTTATCCTTGTGCGTCATGCTTTTATCCCGATTTCAGAGGCCTAAAAATTGCGTGTTATATGGTGAATCGTAGGAATTAAAATCTAGAATTCATCAAAAGTCCATTTCTATTTTCTACATGCGAAGTCAGTTATTTGAGAGGTGGTATTTTTCGCTCAGCAATTTTTGGTTATTTTTCATTGTTCCACATTTAAAATTATTTTTTCAATTTTGTACGTACATTTCTTCAAAAAGGCATGTTCAGAATTTTTAAACCCATTTCGGTTATTCATCCATTTATTTTATTCTCTCTAAGCTTCGCCAGACGCGTATTGTAGGTTCCGTCTATTTGTGTTGGCGGATATTGTGTGCATTTTCTTTTAGTCCGCGTTTTTTGTTCTTTTTTTCATTTTCCTGATCATTTATTATATTTTTTGATTCTGTTACTTTATTGGGATACCGTGGTTCAGTGCTCGGATTAACGTTTTACAATACGCTTACTTGGCTAACAGACACCTAGTCTGACAATCAATTTTTTATGCCGTACCTGACTATCGGTTTTAACGGCACCTTTTCCCACCGTACCGATGCGTTCTTTCTTAATATTTTTTTTCGGGATATCGACCAGGTTCTATAGAAGCATTCTCAACCACCGGAGAAACAAGAGTCCTTGATCACTCCAATGTCACGTGATCAATGCTGGTATCACTGATAACACCACGAGACGGGACGCCATCCATTGGCCGCCTTATTATCTTGTCACATTAACTGGAAGAATTGCTCTACCGTGTCATTGACAAGATAATCCGACGAGTCTACCTTTGAGGAGAGAATTCGGCCATTGTCACGCGTTCAGTTCTACTGAATATGCCCTGCACTATATAAATTTCTTACAAATAAATTTAATTTATTGCTACAGGGGCGATATCGGCCAGAAACCTACGCAATATTAAAACTATTCCTGTCAGTCGCCATTCGGAAGAAAAGCCATATTGCCGATGAGTCGTTTTGAGAGTTTTAATTAAAGTTAAGCTTCGAGGGCGTCTGACATGACGTCAATTTCAGATTAATTTGCTCCATCACTTTTTTACTGTTTGTGGTTTGTAGGTAACAATTTTGGATTTTCTTTTTGAATCTTTACTTACAGTCACCTCTAACTGAACCTTCCGACAACGGTTCTGATTGTTTCCGTTGGTGTTCCATTAAGAGTGGTTGGCACTGTTGTATATTTTAACTTTCATTATGCGTCATTTCGAACCCACGCGTTTAAAATTTTTACGAACCAAATTATTTATTTCTCCATATGGATGTGCATATCGCTATTTGTTACGGAATCACTTTCGGCGATTTGGTTCCTCCTTGTTTTGAGTTCAATATGTCGAATTTTGGAAACCTCCAGACATCGGCGGAAAAAGTAGTTTTTGGAACAATATGCACATTTGTGAAACAAATTTTATTATCTATAATCGTTATGGGTGTAAGATGTTTGGCTTTTAGCGATAAATTCTATCTGATATTTCTAGTCCTGTTTTCTTCTTGTTCATTTATGTACGCTGTCAAGTCATTTTTTACTTAATTATTATTTTATCTATAAATATTTTTTAAGGACGGACTCGAGTTATATGAGAAAAACCTACCCCAAATTTCAATGTTTTCTTGCACTTTCGTCTACTGTATTTAAAGTTTTTTACGAAACCAATTTTTTGTTTTTCTCCGAAAATAATTTTCGTTGGTTTTCCGAAATTAAAATTTATTTTCAACGTGCGTAGAAATGCGCGTAATTTTGGCCCAGAATTGATGTCATTTAGATTCTATATGTTAATCGTATTTTTTGGTTGATACAGTGATTTAGACATTACTTGTATTCGCTATCATTGAGATATCAGTTTTTCGATATTGTTCAGTATTTAATCTATAGTCTTTCATTCTTACCCAGATTCGAGCATTCTTTTCAGGAAATTGTTTTTTTGTGTATTTAGAATCATATTTTTTTTTAATATATGTTTTTTATTTTCTCGCATATTGGTTATGAAGTATTAATCGAGTATTTTCTAAGATCAGGAAGGTCAACGATTTTTGAGAAAAATGACCCTTCTCGATATCACACCCACATTTGTAGAAAGTCCCGACAAATTCGATTTTAAACTCATTTGTTCGAAATAACAAAAAAACATATTTCGAAAATATCCAAAATTAATTTCGAACAAATGATTGACAGTTTAGTATAATCTGTTGAATTTGTTTGTTTGTCTTTAGTAGGAGCATCTGATTTTGATCTGTTCGGAAAATCTTATTTACTTTAAATTTTGTATTACATATTTCATACCTATCACATGTCTTTTCTAGGAACATTATGCTTTGTGACATTCTTTTGAATCCCTGACGTACCTATAAGACATTTCATTACATCGAAATGAAATAAAGGGCGCGAATAGCCAAAAAATTGGCCTCGATTCAGTTTTAATGGTTTGAAACACAAAACAAACTGGAAATGAAATTTTCTCTTACTGTGTTTGCGTCTATTAGGACCCCTTTATAAGCTTGCCACTCGCTTTTTGTTTTGTTCTTTTATAAAAGGCAATATGAGCCGTTGAATATTTTCCATTTCTTATGAAGGCGACCAACTAAACAAGGAGGTTCCAACATATTTTGCTTAGAGGTTTCCTTTAGACACGTATCGTTCGACCATTTTTGCCAGAGAAATATGTTTTAAATTTGCTATTTTTTTTATTTTAGAATAATGATCATTAAGGATGAATCGATGTGCTCTCAATTCTCGCCTTATTCTGCTGAATGAGATACGAGTTTCACCTCTCGAAGTTTCGGTTCACGCCGCCTCCCAGAGTAGATGTCCAGACGGCAGTTAAGGTAGCTCAAATTTTCAATATTAAAAAGTTGATTTTTCAGGTCAGTTTGACAATTTGACTTGTATCTTTGCTTCTCATTCATTTTTAAGCTTTTAGTATTTTTTTTATAGACACGCGTTTTGTGGACAACGACAAATTTTCTGTCTCTTGCGATACCTTGTTTTATTAATTTTATAATCTCATAATTGATTTTTTTATTATTTGACCTTCAGAGTCCTCCGCTGGTCACCGATTTGATCCGGGGTTAACCAGAGCAATCTGGGATCGTGTCCCCCGCGGTATTCTTCTGGTCGCGTTTTTCTTTCGTGGGGGCGTAAGGTTGCCGACTAGGTGGCCGGCTTCAAGGCTTTAATTCCAACAGGGACTGACAACGGGTTTATTCGAATCCCCTTCAATGATACCGTTATGAATCAATTATATCTGCACTTTTCAAGTTTTCACCATATGTAATTATGTATCAAAATGTACCTAAATCCTCAGTTGGCTAATCCTTTTGGAGACTGGGAATCCTTTTTTGCATTTTCGTTTAAATAATAAGCATTCAAGTAAACATTTTGTATTTATTTTTGCGAACTATTTTTTGGATTATTCACTAAGTAATTTTTTTTATTTTTATTGTGCTGAAAAACACAAAAATTTTTCAATTTTTCATTTTGGCTATCACATTGTTCCGTCGCTTAAAATATTTACCAAAATGCTCATTCTTTGATTGCTATATTTACAAACAAAAATTTTGCCAAAAAGAATGCATTTCTCTCCAAAGAATTTAGGCACCTGATGATTTTTGGTACAGTTTTGCTCAAATATTAATTGAATACTTTGACACCAAACAATATTTGTGATCGTAGGGTGTGTTATTTGATTTGTTATTTGCCTATATTTGTTTTTTTGGTTATTTTTGATCGTCTGCTTCCCGTATCGTAGTTAGTTTGTACCAAAATTATTTATATTGTCATATAATATTTTGTCCGTATTTATTTAGCCATTTCAATAAAAATTTTGGCCTAATATGAAGAACTTTGTGTTTTTTTTCGCTTTCCCCCCATTGTTCGTATTCATGAACAGTAGTAATTGCCTATTTTGTCGATTTTCCTATAACGAAATATAGGATTGACGTTTTTTTACTTATGCCTTAATTGTACATTGAATAAATTGACAATAGGACTATATAAAGTTGTTAATGTTTATTCGAGTATTCTAACTAGCGAAGCCTCATTGACCTGTTTTCAATCTATAAGCAACATTAGGCAAGAAAAAAAGTCTTGTATTTTGATTTTCAGTTCAGTTCCTCCGATGGGGTGAATATAAACCGCACTTATAACCAATTCAAATTTTTATTAACATTTTTGACATGAATTTGTATTATACATGTCGATCTAACAGCTTTTCATATATCGTTGTTTATAAATTTTTTGCTTTATAATTTAAATTAAAGATCATATACATTCAAGTCTTTTGCACAAGACGTTGTGGTAATGCCTTTGTGATGTTTATTTTAATGTTCCAATTTATAAAATTCTTATTAACGCAAAGAGTGATTTTAATTGAATAGCCTTTTATTAATGATAACATTTATGTATCATAACTATAACTTAATGTTATATAAAGACCTTTACCCAACTGTAATATATGTTCTAATGCAATTCTGTTCTTCGAATGTAACCGATTTATTGTATTTTAATACTGAAATAAGCTCTTGTTTATAATAAACATTTTTTATTATCTTTTTAATATTTTCAGAATATTATCGATAAGGACATACAAATCATCAAAAGACCATTTTTCTCAAAACAGCCTCACTATGTTTTCAAATTTCAATTTTATGTACCAAAATTTCTATATACATTGACACAATCCATATTTTTATATAACGATTCTGTTATATAAAAATCTGGATTGTGTCAATTTGTAAACAAAATTTTTTACATAAACTTGTCATGTTAAAAACAATATGTGGAAACTGTTTTATGATTAAAGTGTCTTTTGATGTTTTGCACGTATTTTCAAAATATGGAAAAAAAATGAAATTTTTATCTAATAAACAAGAGCTTATTTTAATATTGTAATAAGTTTATCTTATCAGATGGTAAAAATTGTGCTTACATTTGTAATTTTTCACGCGGATTTTATATAAGAATTTTGTGATAGGAAATTGTCATTTAAAAACACGGAGAAACTATTTTGAGATAAACGAGTCTTTTTATGGTTTCTTTGTACTTAATAAGTATATACATTTTGAGGGTAAGGTTTTGTCCATTTATAGGCAGCTTCTTCTCGAAAATGCCAAAAAAAGCACTTAAGAACATAATAAAACTAATTTGCGATAAAGAGTCTTTAGATATGCTAAACGCCTTTATTCATATTTTAACATATTATGCATAAGTACTACTTATCCAAAATATGTTAAAATATAAATAAATGCGTTTAGAATATCTAAAGACTCTTTATCGCAAAATAGTTCTATTATGTTCTAAAGTGATAATATCATGTGAAAAATTTTTACGGTCGTGTGTGTTTTTTTTGGCATTTTTGAGAAGAAGCTTCCTATAAATGGACAAAACCTTATCCTCAAAAATGGATGAATGACAAGTTTTCTACTATTTTTGATTAGCTTGTCCTCTTTGACACACACTACAGAGATCTTAATGTTAAAAAATATATCTTTAGATATATATCTCCTTATCACACTTTTGTGCCAATCCCGGCCCTACTACTTAAAAACACACTACGTTAACTAACCATGGCCGGGATTGGCACAAAAGTGTGATAAAAAAAATTTACACTTTTTTTTGGAATTTCGTTTTTTTCAATAAGTTTATGCTTTTTGAGTGTTCCCTAGCAATGTCGTGCTATGTTTACACCCCAAAGTACCCTTAAAAGAGTGCGACCGCAACCCCCTTAACTGTATTTCAAAGATGTATCTTAAGGGGTTGGTCGCATTTAAAGGGTTTTTTTAATGGCAAATTGTCGCAAAAGTACAAATCGTTAGACCAAATATTATCTCTCTATAATATATTTACACATAAATCTTGCATCCTTCAATAAAATCGAAAGTGACGGATTAACATAGCCTATGTTACATTGGGTCAAAATAATGTTTTTTGGTGATTCTGAAGCCAAATCCAAGAATTTGCTCAGCGGTCTGCGCACGTTCTGTCCAGTTAATTAAAGTCATGAATCATTGTTGTACCTTGAAAACTCAGGGAGGAGATACATTTTGAAAGAATAATTTCGTCACATTTGTAAGCACGTTTCTGATTGGACGAGCCATCCGTCACTTTCGATTTTATTTGAGGATGCAAGATTTTTGTTTTAATATATTAGAGAGAGGTGATATTTGGTCTAACGATTTGTACTTTTGCGGCAATTGGCCATTGAAAACCCATTAAATGCGACGACCACCCCCTTAAAGGTCGTGGTTTGAATAATCTTCTTTAAAAAAGTTACATTTAGATATTTTTAAGATCCCGTTCTCAGATATATTAATGTGTTACACTATGCCCGCCATCCTAATTTCTCAAAACAATTCTGTCAACATGAATTGTCATTAAAAAGTTCTCGTATAAAAGTGTCTATTGATGATGAGTACGTATTTATACCTTAACCATTTTAAAATATGTAAAAATACTAAATTTTTTTTCATATTAAAATACATATTGATAAATACGTACAACAGCAATAACACATACTTATCGCAATGAATCATGTTTTTATATACAATTACCATTGTAATAATTGTTTTACCAAAAAATTAGGATTGCATAATCGGCGCATTTGATATATCATACAGATGGCACCACTTGACTTTAGCATGCACTTCTCTGGTTTGACAGCACCAGTGAAATAAAAGGTTCCAACGCTGGAATTTATGGACAGAGAATACTCCTTTTCCCCCCCTAGATATCCGTGAAAAGATATAAACTGCTACTACTTTTTGAAGGCGCTCGTCACACATAAGGAAACAATATGGTAAACACTAACCATCATCAGAAGAAAATCCATCTTTAATCGCAACAGTTCTCTAACCATGATTCGAATGACAATTAACTGTTACACCGTAAAGAGCGCTTAACGGACAGTTGGCTCGCACACGAGTTTGGTCAAAAAGTCCTGCTAAGGCGTGCATTAAGGAAGACAGCTTTTGGGATGACAAAAAAAACTGTTGATCTCCTTTACAGTTCTTAACGGAATTCGAACAGGTCAAACCTGCTCCGTTAAACGTACGCCAGCAGGATCTTCTTGACCCAACACCCCAACTCGTACAAACATTCCGTTCACGAACTTTACTCGTACAAACATCTTCTTCTGATGCAATATTTGTTCGTACTTATCGATAATTCTTAAAAGTATAAAAACACATCGAAAATTGGTATTAATAAAAATGAGATATTTAAACTCAAGAAAATATTTCTATCACGAACATGACCAGTTTTAATACCCCTCTTCATATCCCAAATATATATGAATAAAAATCCGTACAAACTACCCAAGATTTAGTAAAATTTGTTTACTAACCTTCTGTTACCGCGCGAGAAGTAATATTATAAGACCTTTTTCTTAAATTCTGTTGTATATCAACTTCGAATTTTCCATTCAATCTATCAGTACCGGTATAAATACGTTAAACACGAAACAAAAATATGAGCTGACATATGTTCATAGAGAAAACAGTCTGAAACAGATCGTTGTTTATTTGACACAAAAATGGCCAAACCTTCATTTTGTCGGAAAACACATGCGTTTTCAACTTCTTTCTCTAGAACAATATCTCGTCAGAACTGCATACTTTTTTGTTTCTGTTTATACTATATTATAACCCGTACTCGATGATGAATGAAAAATCTCCGAAATTGATAATACAACCAAGAATAAAAAAATCTTATAAAACTTACCAAGAGACCTCTTTTTATCCGCCAAAATGTAATATTCTTCGCTCTCGAAATCTAAACTCGCTATAAAAATCTCATCAAGAAAAACTGGGAGTTTATATATATAAAAATTGCTCTTGTTCATCCCATATGAAAGTTATCCCCGTCTTTACCGTATCGAATAACTCACCAACACAACCCATCACAAAAGAATATTTATCGATAAAACAGTCTCACCATATTGTGGAAACAATTCTTAATGTAACAAAATCTCTTTATATAACAAATGACACCATCACATACTTTTATATCAACGATATGTGTATATCCATTGTAATACTACCAATGTAATATCACTAATGACGCTCGTTTTTTTAGCTAAATGCATAATGTTGGCATTGAATAGATTGGAAAACTAGACATCACTGAGATGAAATTTGTAATGATCTCTCGTTCGACAAGCTAGTGTTCAAACTAACTAAAATTCACTAAAAGTCTGGAACCAGTACCATTTACCGGTTCACCGGAAACTATTAAACCGATTTCATTTTTGTTAAGGCTTCGAAACTCGATAGCCCACCAAATTATATGTTCTGGAAATTAGCGCCCGTAACGTTAATTTTTATAATGTTTTTCATTCTTATATCATGACTTGTCCTACACATAATTAGCTGCCTTGAATAAATCCTTCTTGATGGAATTCCCCTGGCAAGAAAAAAACAAGTTAACCTATTTTCTTCCTCAAATTTTATACATGGAAATGCCTAATCATAATGAGAGTCTCCGGTTCCCGGTGAACCCGGTTAAATGGCTACACGTACCCAGCACTATGGGCATCTACGTTAGTCTGGAACACTAGTTCAAGAATGAGACTATCAACAACTTTAATCCTATTCTAGTTTTCAAACTCCTTTCAAATGCAACCATTTAATGCTACTAAAAAAAAACGGCGTCAAATGTTAATATACATATTCCTACAAATACCATTTCACATGTAAAACTTGTAAAATGTTAATCACAATGGTTATATTAAAAATCATGGAAATTGCACTTGATCAATTCCTATGCTAAAACATTCTGTTTACTCTTGTGGTTTGCGTCTATAAGGGAACACCCCTCTATAACAAGGACAATATCAGGCAGAAAATACGACTGGCCCAACAAGCCGCTTATCGCTTTTTATTATGGTCCGATCCCTCGATCACGGAACCAATATATGCAAATTTCAAGAGGGTCATTATTCTCTTCTAAAAAAATACTCAAAAATCTTGAACCTCTCTTTTCCATAGCATACAAGATACTGCGCAGGATACGAACGAGCAAAACTCACCTATTTGCTACTCAAAAACATATTCTTTTCTATATTATCTAGCAAAATGACCCACCGGAACTTTGCTTATGTTTCTCAGCATCTCATAAAACCACGTAGTTTTGAAATTTTTAGAAGCAATTTTAAAAAAATAAGCGACAATACTGCGCACCAAAAGCTAAGACAATATGCGCAAAACATCTAGCGTCCTTAATAGACACCAAACCACAAGTACATAAAATCCCTGTTCTTCACCAAACCAGGTGAGATCCATGTTTGCGATAACACAAGATATCTTTTGATCGGTATTGTAATGTTCTTTATATCCGAATTATTTCAAATGAAAAGATGCAAATTGATTATTTTTGAAAGAAGAGCTTATGGTATGTCGAACTTCGCTCTCCGTCTTAACTAAGGATAAGCAATTTCCGATAAATACATACAAACCGATCAAAGGACTTTTCAACGTAAACAGTTTCACCATGGTTTCTTAATCGCACAAGTATTATTTTAACTATCAAAATTCTTACTAATACACGTAATGTAAAAAAATTGTTTCGAGACCAAAAGACTCCAATTCCTCTGGATTGGAAAGTAATTCCTCTTGGACCAGTCTATAGGTTACGATCCAAGAGAACATTTCTTTGTTGTTCTCCGAACAATTCTTTTAAATACTGTAAACTTGACAATACAATCTACTGATTTGTATATAAGACAATCGTTCAATCTACAAACATAATATTGCGTCATTTATATAAGACTTTGATTATACTATAAAATTTCTCTTAAAAAACTGCTGGGAGACATGTATTCGCGATAAACAGAAGATCTTTTGATGATCTTGTCGCCGTAATTTACTCTGACAGTAATTCTTCAATTTTCGAAAAATAAGATCCGTCTAACTGGTAGCCTTAACACCCGTATAGCCTGATACATAAGAACATAAGTAGCGCGGAGCGCACGAGGCGAATTTCCTAAGTTTTGAAATGTTGCTCTTTAAGCTTAACGAAAAAAAACATCATTAAGCAGAATTTAAAAATGACAGAAATAAATAAAATCAACNATCGCAAAACAGTTTTACCATGATTTCGAATGACAATTAAATGTTACAGTAAAGAGCGTTTAAACGGACAGTTTAGTCGAACGAGTTTGGGTCAAAAAGTCCTGCTAGCGTGCATTTAAAGGAACAGTTTTGGGATGCAAACTGTTCTTTACGTTTTAACGGATAATTTGAAAGGTCAAACTGCCCGTTAAACGTACGCCAGCAGGATTTTTTGACCCAAACCAATTCTACCAACATGTCCGTTTAAACGCACTTTACTGTACAAAATTTCTTCTGATGATTTTTTCGTACTTATCGATAATATTTAAAAGTATAAAAAACATGAAATTGGTATTAATTAAAAATGAGATTATTTTAAACTCAAGATATTTCTATCAGAATATGACAGTTTTATCCCTTTCATATCCAAATTATATGAATAAAAATCGTACAAACTACCAAGATTTAGTAAAATTTATTTACAACTTTGTTGCGGCGAGAAGTAATATTATAAGATTTTTTTATTCTTGTTGTATATTAATTTCGAATTTTTCATTCATTATCAGTACGGTATAATATAGTATAAAACAGAAACAAAAAATATGCAGTCTGACAATATGTTCTAGAGAAAAAGTTGAAAA
>SCLH01001299.1:94553-105747 GCA_004367855.1 Oikopleura vanhoeffeni | reverse complement strand
TTAAAGGGCGGCTGAGAGTTAAGGCATTTAATAAAGTTTTCAATCATCAAAAATTTCCAAATCACATCAATAAAAGTTTTATAATTTTTACTGTTTGAATATAATGTTTTTGAAAATACTTACTGTAAACTATACTTACTGTAACTATACTTACTTTAAATACTTAAAATTCATCAATTTTAATTCATTTCAGATTCTAAATGGAGATTAATTATTTCAAAATTGTTGAAAATGCGAATCAAGAATTTCACGACGAAATAACAGATCTAGAACTCAAAACTGAAATATCGAGTGAAACAGAAAATATCAAAAATGAGGTTTTTGAAGAAAGAAAAAAATCTGAGTCGTTTCAAATAATTGGGGAAAAACGAAAAAATACAAAAACAAGGATTTTGGAAAATAAAAAAATAAAAGAAGAATTTGTAGTTTTGGAAGAATCTGATTATAAACAAGAAGCACAAGAGATTGAAGAACTAAATCTTGATGATCTTAATAATCAGGTAACTAATATACTGTCGACACGAATTGTATTGAGGGGGGAAATGACGACTAACGACAAAAATAATGTAGCGTGATTCAATTTTTCTTCTTCGTTTTGTGCTATTCAGCCTGGAATTGAAGGATGTTTATGCCCAATTACAAAACACGTTATTTGTTTTAACTTCATCTTTCAGAAAATATTTGGAAAAAATGCGAAAATTTCGAAATTTTTCAGTTGATGATTTGGTTCATAGTGCACTTAATTAATACCGGATTTTTTTCCGGATGAGAAATCAGCCTAACCGAGAAACTATGGGACAATTAAGATTAGCCATGTTGTAGATCTACCCTTAATCTTGTCAAAACCATTAGAGAATGACTTTTTGTTCCGATACACTCTGAGATACGTTACCAGTACAAGGTGTCCCTCGACCAAATTTCAAAATCTATCTCCTCCCAGGGTTTATTTAGAAAGCAGCTCAAATTATAACATATCCCGTATGACTCATAAACTTAGGTCCTCTAGAAACGTTTTTTTTCAAAAATCACTTTAGTTTTTCTAGTAATCGCAGAAAACTACCGATTTTTAGCATTTTTTTCACCAAAAATCTATCTCTTCCTAGGTTATATTTTGGAATCCACTCGAATTCGAGCAAACACTAGCGCAGAACAAATAGAAACTCCTCTAGAAGCGTTTTTCTCAAATTTCGACCCCAAACTCAAAATATAAATTTTTGAAGGTCAAGTGAAAAAATTTCCGAAAAAAAATGGGCTTCGATTTTTTCGAAACTAGTATCAAAAGAAAGCCACGAAAACACTGATCAGAAAGTTGGCCAACGTCAAGGTGAAATTTTCAAGTTTAAGTGGTTAAATTAAAGCAAACGTTATTTTTGAACTTCATTTTGAAAAAAATACTTAAGTAGCTTTTAGGTAGCTTAGGTAGCTTNGGCGTAACCTACAACCCATCGGTATTCCGCGAATGCGATTCTTGCTGAGTATTGGGAGTATCGCCTCCATTAATCATTCGAACTAACTAGAACATATGTACATTTATATGAAAAAAACCGACACGAATTGTATTGAAAGGGGGAGATGACGAATAACGACAAAAGTAATTGTAGCCTCATCTGATTCAATTTTTTTTCTTCGTTTTCGTGCTTTTCAGCCTGGAAATTGAAGGATGTTTATGCCCTGTTACAAAACACGTCTATTTTTTTAACTTATCTTTTAAAAAATACTTAGAAAAAATGCGAATATTTCGAATTTTTTTGTTGATGACTTGGTTCACTTAATTATTACCCTTATCTACAATTTGGAGTCATTTTGGATGCCCTAAGTTCTTTATTTAAACAGAGCATGACCACCCCTTAAGGGTGTGGGTGTCGCTGATTTTGACCTTTTACGAAGCTATTTTTGAATAAACTAGCATAGCTGATATCTCAAAAACTTTTGGCATCTTTTGAAGAACAACACTTCCAAGGTGATCTAATTAACCAGTTATCGATAACAATCCCAACTACGCCGACACCTACGCTTTTAAAAAGCCTCCTAAAAAAACACTCAATACGTATTTCTTCGTTCAATTTTACCATTTTCTTTATTTTTTGTGCACTCCAGAGTAAGCCTCACACATATGCAAAGCGTCTGTTCCTTCATTTTGGCTTTTGGCGGACAAAAGCTCGAAAAGAACGTAAAAGTACGAATATCACATTTGGGAAGGCTCAGGCAAAAAGTATCCCTCCGCCGTTGACATATAATTAGTACGTTCGACTCATACCTGCATATAGAAGCACAGGACTTGTTTTACAATAAACTAGAGAGTTTTTTTTCGAAATTTGATTCGGCTCTCTTCGGAGCCATTCAACTTTTCATTTTGGCCTAAAATTTTCGACAAAATTTAGAAAACCAGAAAAAATGCTTCAAAATGATTTTTTTTCCGTAAATACAAACACTTTAAAGGATTTGGTGCAATTTTTTAACTCGGTAGCTCATACAAGAAAACAAAATTAGCGCTTTTCAATTTTAATCATAAAATAATCAAAAATTTTCGTTTTTGTGCCAGAAAATCTTATGTTTTGCTTCAAAAAACCGGTAATTACAAAAAACTTTTACCGGTGAACTGGTTGACATGGATAAATGATACAAAAATCGTTTGTTGATATCTTCGAGGCCCACGAGAATTATGGTACAATATGGGTTTCTTTAAAAAATTATACTGTCGTATTTGTCTAAGCAACGTTTGTCCTAAGCTCAGTATTTAAGTTAATGTTTTAGATGCTTGATTCTGATGACAGCGATTTTATAATCGGCGACAGCAAATGATAGACCAAGAAGATCAAAGTATCGAAATAAGAAAAAACGAAACTGTTCAAAACTCTGCTCTGAATCAGTCAAAAATAAATGCAAACTTGTAGAAATTGAGAAATCGCCCGCGTCACCCTAATTTACATTTTGAAATGCTGGAAAAATGTATTTTTCGTAAATTCGAGGAAATACAATTAAATTATAAAATTGTTCTGCGATGCACCAAAAACGTCAATGCATCAACTGTAATAATCGCTCTACTATATCTGCCTTTACATTTCTTAAAAACAAACTATTCATAATTCACCAAACATTTCGCAAATATTTTAAATTTGAACAAAATCGCACCCAGGTGTATGATTAAATAATTATGAGTGTAGATTCATTTGATATTGGGAAGTATAAATGTCCGGGACAGAAATTGAAAATATTCAAACTAAATAATAAACAAAAATTGAGATCAATGAAGTAAAATGCAAAAATTGTAAAAATTGAAAATCGCCGCGGTCACCCTAATTTTCATTTTGAAATTGATGGAAAAATGTATTTTACGGAATTGTAGGAATCAGAAAGACTATAAAATGTTCTACGATCACAAAAACTTTTTAGGAAAAACATGTAATACTTCCTCTCTTTATAGCACCTTTGGATTGTTAAAAGAAATTATGAAGATAAGTCATCAAAAAGAGATTATTCAAACGTTAGACATACTGACCTAGGTGTATGATTTAAATAATTAGATTAAATTCATTTGATATTGGGAAAGGTCATAAATGTTCGTAACAGAAATTAAAAAAAATCAAATCAATAAATAACACAGAAATTGAGATCAATGAAGTAAAATGCAAATTGTGAAAATTGAAAATCACCGCGTCACCCTAATTTCCATTTGAATGATGGATAAAAATTATTTTACGGAATCGAGGAATAGGAGACTATAGAATTGTTTTGAAATGCAGCAAAAACGTCAATGGATCATCTGTGTAATCATCTACTATACTGCCTTCAGATTTCTTAAAACTAATTATTCATAACATTACCTAAAACATCGCGATATTCAAAAATTGACAAATCGGACCCCTAGGTGTTTGATTTAAAAAATTACGATATAAATTCATTTGATATTGGGAAAGGTCATAAATGTCCGAACAGAAATTAGCCTTTATCTTACAGAACAAGAATCGTAACTTATTGGTGGAACTTGAAAAATTTGAACTTTTTAACGACTTAAGGGGGTTGTCGTCCATGCTGATTATTGTAATTGATGGTATTTCTCACTGCTTTTCAACGGTCTATATTTTTGTTTGAAATGTTTAAAAGAGAAAAAATTTATTGTCCGAGAACATTTGTTGTATAAATATAGATTATAAAATCATTTTTAATTCGTAACAAACTCGTAAATCATACACTGACTAACTATTAAACCCACTTTCGCGAAAAAATGTTTTTCATTAATCAGTTAATTTGGGCAAAATTTGAAAAGTTGTTTTCAGCGGAAAAATTGAAAAAAAAATTTGAGTTTTTTTTCTAAATTACATATTCAGGGATAAATTGTATTTTGTTTGTTAGGAGCATAAGTTAAAAAAAATGTTCTTGATAATTGTTGATATTGGTTTCCGGAACTTGCTCAAAAAATAAAGTAAAATTGATGTAAATTGAAGGAGGAGTAAGCTTTTTGAGTTTCAAATATTGAAACATTATAGTAACCTCAAATGCCTCCTGAACAAACTCTGATCAAACTTTCGAACAAAACGCTCTAGATTATTGTTAAACTAGTTTTAAGCTTTCATATAAAGTATAAACCGAAAAATTTATGTTGAAATTGCGGAGGAGTAGCTTGTTTGAAAAAGCCTCTAAATCTCGATTTCAGATTTCGTTTTTTGAAGTTTTTGTCCGACAAAAGCTAAATTTCAAAAAAAAACTCTTTACATTATTTTCTATGTGATAATTTGGAGCCTGACACACAAAAATAAATAAAATGATGGAAACTGACATACAGTATTACTTTTTTTACTTGCGAAGTGAAAATTGTCCTTTAGATAATTACGGCAATAAAAAATAGTAACTAGGTGGTATTTTATTTTCAAACCCTTGACATCGCTATAGCTGGGTTTTCGAAATAAAATCCACCTAGTTACCATTTTCAATTCGCCGTAATTAGCTAAGGGATAATTTTCACTTCGCAAAGTAAAAAAAGTACATACTGTAGAAAAAGCTTTTTAGTGTTATTTGGTAAGGTTTACTATACATATGTAAAAAAAAAGTTTGAGACCACAAAGAGAAATTTCTCTGGATCAAAAACCTATAATTGAGGAGAATTACTTTCAATCCAGAAAGAAATTAAAGCTTTGGTCTCGTACACTTTTTAAACGTACTGTATTCCATGTGAGTGCGTAGCTTGAATTGATATAGATTAGACTGAAATTTTGAAATGATGCGAAGAGATTCATTAAGTATTAAAACAGTTTTTAGAATTTCCCAGCTTTGCTAGTTTAGCCAGAAACCGCATCTGAAACATGAAAATCAGCGACAAACCACTCCCTTAGTCCATGCTGATTTTGTAATTGTTGGTATTTCTCACTGCTTTTCAACGGTCTATCTTCTTTGTTTGAAATGTTAAACGTTAAAACAAAAATTATTGTTCCGATAGAACACTTGTATTAAATTAGATTAATAAAATCATTTTTAAATCCATAACAAACTCGTTAATAATACAAAATCGATTTTTGCGACTGTTATTTTTTGCCAGCAGCCAAAAACTCGCATAGATGATATGAAAGTTTTAACTTTCCACTAAGTTCGAAACTAAGTAAAAAAATTCCGCCAATGCATTTAATAGGACGCCTACTGTACTGAAATACCTCGAAAAAGACGCATAAATAATTTTTGGCAAAAAGTTTAGCGTACACTTGGTCGACGATGATCCCTAAAGGGCGCTGAGAGTTAAGGAATTTAATAAAGTTTTCAATTAAGGTATCATTCCTGAAAATGGTGGAAAGACAAGCCCGGGCTCGAACCCGGGGCTCTATCATCAACGACGTCATGATTCTAGCGTGTTACCAACTACACTACGTTGCCCGACATTTCGAGTCGGAATATTCCCATATTGCGCGAATAAGTCGCACGACTAATCGCTCGACCTAATCGCTCTTTACACAATCATCAAAAATTCCGAATCACATCAATAAAAGTTTTATAATTCTACTGTTTAAATATAATGTTTTTTAATACTTAAAAAACTTATAATCATCACTTTTCATTTCATCAGATTCTAAATGGAGATTAATATTTCAAAATTGTTGAAAATGCGAATAAAGAATTTCACGAAGAATAACATCTAGAACTCAAAATTGACAATATCGAGTGAAACAGAAAATAATCAAAATGAGGTTTTTGAAGAAATAAAAAAATCTGAGTCATTTAAATAATTGGGGAAAAGCGAAAAAAATACAGAAACAAGATTTTTGGAAAATAAAAAATAAAGAAGTTTGTTGTTTGAAGAATCTGATTATAAACAAGAACCAGAAGAGATCGAAGACTAAATCTGATGATTAAGAATCAGTACTGACTAATATACTGTAAATGGGGCTATAAGGACTGCGTATATATGGACAAAACGACAAAAATTTAGCGATTTATGGTCATTCGAAAACTACGGCTACCACTAACTAGGTGTTAGGTCCGCTACGTTGACCTAATCGCACCTACATAGGTATATATGGAAAACGAATTGTATTGAGGGGGGAAATGACTGAAAACGCCATAATAAGTTAGCGTGATTCAATTTTTTTTTCTGTTGTCGTGCTTTTCAAGCCTGGAATTGAAGGATGTTGATGCCCAATTACAAACACGTATTTTTTTTAACTTCATCTTTTAAAAAATATTTTAGAAAAATGCGAAAATTTCGAATTTTTTTGTTGATGATTGGTTTCACTTAATTAATACCCTTATCAATTTGGAGCATTTGTATGCCTCTAAGTTCTTTATTAAATCAGACATGACCACCCCCTTAAGCCGTATCCTATATCTTCATTAAGGCTAAACCGACTGGTTAACCAGACCTTCTTTTGAGATCTTTAGCTTTTAAAGAAATGAACCTCGATCCCTTAATATCGTAGTGAGTGTAGCACATTCATATTATGACGTATCGTATATCTAAGGTTCGGACCTGGAGAACCATGGCGCAAACTTGAACGTTTTCATGAGTGTTTTTTCAGTGGGATTATCTCACCAAAATAAATTGTCCCAATGATAAAAAAGTTTTGGGCCCATGGCTTGACTTTAATATCAAGCCAGGTTTGCTGGCTTGACTTGACAAAAACTGGGGGATTTTCAACGAAAATTTTACTAAATTTTTAAGAATTTTCTAGAATATTTAAGTCTATGTTTTTATTTTTTCTATTTACCAAATTAGTTAACCCTTGGACGTCTCGAAAAAAACTTCAGGGAGCACAAAACCTTATTTAGGTTCAACTTTGAGCGCTTATAGTGTGATTAACCAAACATGGATTTATCTCATTTTAAATTTATATAAGCAGAAGGCCAAAAATTTCAGAATAATTAACAGATTACTGAATAACCTTCTCAAGGGTACGTAAATAAGCCACAAAATGAGCTTTCAGTTTTCTCTGAAGCTGGAATTTTTGTTTCTTCTATTTTTTAGAAATCACTCGCGAAAAAAACAAGATATAGCAAAAGTAGAGTCAGTATATTTGAATGTCAGATTCTCCAAAGACTTTCCTAAAAACCTTATCTCCTCAGAAAATTTCTGCAGTTTGACAAGATTAAAGGATTAGGTCGTTTTTCTTTAAGGTAGGCCACCCTAAGGGGTATCTGTTATGAGAGAACTAGACTTGATAGCGACAAACGATTTTTTGCATCTGAATTTGTAGTTGTAGAAAAATTTTCTTTTTGACCGGTGATTACCGGTTCACCGGTAATTCGCGAAAAAAAGTTTTTTCGGTCACTTTGAGCAATTTCGTCGACTGATTTCCAGTCACGTGATCAACCTAGGAAGCCAAAAAAAAATTTCTACCGCCTATTTTTTTCCAAGGTTTCACGTGCAGAAAATCATTTGTCGCTATCTTGTCTAGTTCTCCCAGTCGAAATCAGGTTTTTCTGGAGAAATTAGCCAAAAAAGAAAAGATTCGAATTCTCACTATTTTTGATCGAAAATGCCATTTAAAATAAAAAAAAGAATCATTAATGCAAAAAGTGAGCAAAGAAATAATGCTCGCCAATAATCACTGTCCTTTCTGTTGATCAATTGGCCAGTGGGCTTCTTTGTAAATAAAATATTTTACAGTATATGTTTTATTTTACTTGCGAAGTGAAAATTGTCAGTTAGGTAATTACGGCCAATAAAAAATGGTAAGTAGGTGGATTATATTTTCAAACCCTTGACATCTGCTATAGCTCAAGTATATATACTAGTCAGCTAAAATGAATATTCAAGCCAAAAAGTGGTTGGACCTACGTGAAAAAACAGATTCGAAATTCTTAAAATAACGTTTTTTTGACCTCACATGGTCAAATTTCATCATTTTTCAGAAAAAATTTAAGATTCGAATTCACAACAAAATTTGCTATCGAATGATGTGTCATGTGACCTGAAACCTAAATTTTTGTAAAATGACTGAATTTTGGCTCTCAAAATTTTGAAATTTTTTCCCAGATTCGAAATCGCAATAAAATTTGCGATCGATGAGTGGGTCTGCCGTCCTTGCAGCATGTTTTTAAATCAGAATTTCGAACATACTGCCAAAAAATAAATTTTCTACAGTGCACCATATTCCCGAAATCGTCATTTTTATTGTCTCACTGCTTTTTTAACCGGTAATACTGGTTACAACCGGTCGAAATAAAAAAAGGACGCCGCTACGCAACTTGCATTTTTCTAGACAATATAACATATATGATGTTTCCCAGCTAAAATGATCACCCGAGGCGTAAATTGGTTGGACCTACGAAAAAAAATAGCGCCTTGGCTTTCAAAGTAAACTTCACTTTGTTACCCATTTTTATTGGCGGTAATCACCTAAATGGCAATTTTCATTTCGCAAGTAAAAAAACACATACTGTATATCCTACTCCTCTGGCTTATAATTGCTGCTTCATAAGCTCCATTTTTCGATTTTTTAGACAAAATTTTGTATATTTTGTGTCTAACAGGCGTTTTGAAAAATTTGGCACTAATTTTATTTTTATAATGAAGATTCAAAAGGGGATGATCTTCTCAAATAGAAGATAATCAGTTAAAAATCTTTTTCAATTGCAATTTGAAATCACCCCATTTTTAGTCGTTTTTTCAAATATCTTTCAAAAAATGTTTTTTGAAATATGTCAAGCCAGCAAAAAGTCAAGACAGGCAAAATTTGCTGGCTTGCCGAGGCCTCCTTTAAAAGTTCAAATTTTCATATAAGGTTTATGATCTCATATGAATCATATGATATGATGCTTGTTTACTTTGAATCGACGTAATTTTTGGTCATTTGAAAATCTCGAATTTTGAAAATGTATGAAAAAAATTTTCGCCTAAAATTTTTTCGTTTCCAGTTTAATGCAAAAACTCGGTTTGTGATATGATATCAGTCAAATCTTTCGCGTCTAAAAAAACTACCTTATCTTATTTAAAAAAAATATTTTAATAAAATTTTTTTAGATGCTTGATTCTGATGACAGCGATTTCTATATCGGCGAGCAGCAAATAATAGACCAAGAAGAGCAAAGTATCGAAATTAGAAAAATCGAAACTCTTCAAAACTGTGCTCTGAGTCAGTCAAAAATGAAATTCAAACTTGTGAAAATTGAAAATCGCTGCGATCACCCTAAGTTCCATTTTGAAATTGATGGAAAAATGTATATTTATGGAATTCAAGGAATCAGAAAAGACTATAAAATTGTTTTGCGATGCTACAAAAGAGTCAATGGATCACGCTGTGGTAATCGCTCTACTATACTGCCTTCAGATTTCTTAAAACAAAATATTCATAATGCACCTAATTCGCAATATTCCAAAAATTTTGACAACTCTGACCCTAGGGTGTATGATTTGAAGAATTATGATTTAAATTCATTTGATATTGGGAAAGGTCATAAATGTTCAGAAACAGAAATTGAGATCAATGAAGTAAAATGCAAAATTGTAAAAATTGAAAATCGCCGCGGTCCTACTTTCCATTTTGAAATTAATGAAAAATGTATTTTTACGGTCGAGGAATAAGATCAAATTATAATATTGTTTTGCGATGCTACAAAAAAGTCAATGGATCACACTGTAATAATCGCTCTACTATACTGCCTTCGGATTTCTTAAAACAAATTATTCATAAATCACCTAACATTTCGCGATATTCCAAAGTTTTGGACAAATCGGACCCTAGGGTGTATGATTTAAATAATTACGATGTAAATTCATTTGATATTGGTGAAGGTCATAAATGTCCAGGAACAGAAATTAAAAAAAATTCAAACTCAAATAATAAACCAGAAATTGAGATAAAATGCAGAATTGTAAAAATTGAAAATCGCCGCGGTTACCCTAATTTCTATTTTGAAATTGATGGAAAAATGTANATCATAAAATTACGGTTTTTCATAATTCTAGAACAAGTCCGATCGAAATTTTTGCAAAATATTTTTGATAACTGTCGACGTAGTATTAACCGTTTTTCTTACAAACTTTCATTAATTTCCATTGAGCCGTTTCCGAGATAAAAGACATTGAAGTCAAAATCGGTGTTCTAGAACTCTACTCCCATTTGGTGCTGTGGTGCTCAAAAATTGTTTTTTCTACTTTTGGTCGAGAGCAAAAGGATAGATCTTCATTTGAGAGTTTTTAGAATTTCGATAACTTGTTTCGTTTCCTTCTGAGCCGCGATCTAAAATCTCAAAAACCGTTAAGTACCCCCTTAAGAGGTGGTCGTCGCATTTTAAAGGGTTTTCGATAGCCAATTGTCGCACAAGTACAAATCGTTGGACCAACTTTTATCTCTTTTTGATATATCTAAACAATAATCTTGCATCCAAAGAAAGAATCCAAATTAACGGATGACTTGTCCAATCAGAAACGTGCTTACAAAAGTGAGGGAATTATTTTTTCAAAATGTATCTCCTCCCTGAGTTTCCAAGGTTCAACAATGAATCATGTTTTAAATTAACCGGACAGATCGTGAGCACACCGCCAAGGTGAGTTTTTGGAAAATTTTTTTGATTTGGCTTCAGAATCACCAAAAAACTGTATTTTGCTCTAGTTAACATAGGGTCAAAATACTGTTTTTGATGATTCTGAAGCCAAATCATAAAAAATTACCAAAAACTCACCTTGGCGGTCTGCTCACGTTCTGTACGGTTAATTCAAATCAAGAATCATTGTTGTACTCTGAAAACTCAGGGAGGAGATACATTTTGA
>SCLH01001299.1:54151-88347 GCA_004367855.1 Oikopleura vanhoeffeni | reverse complement strand
TCAAAAACTCAATTCTCTGCGTTGTTTTCGCTTTTTAAACTTACTTTTGAAAACGTTGAATTAAACGAAACTGGTAAAAAACCTTGTTTTTTTTATTTTTTTAAAATTATTTAGTTTGATTAGGGTGGACGCGATTGAAGCATTTCCGTCTTAAAGCAATTTGGGGAGAACTTAAACAACCATTTTCCAATTTGTAAAAAATATGTTTTCTAGTCTAATTTAATCATGCGGTTTCATTTCCGGGGTCAAAAGTCATTTTGAGCATTTTTATTCTTCAACCAATCAGCGATCGGCATAATTTTGTAAAAAATTCTGAAATGATAAATGTTAGTAAATCTTTCAAAAATTTTCTTTCTGATGGTTACTTTCATTTATTTCTTATAATGAGCTTTCCTGTAAATGCTAAATACCGTGTTGCTGTTTACACCACCAAATCAAAGATCGCATGTAGCACCACCTGTGGTTATCTTATACCTATAGTTGCTAATACCGTTTCCACAAAGGCGATGCTTGCGCATCTTTTAAGTACCATAAATCATTGATTTCAAATAATTCGAGTTTTTGGGCACCTACATTTCCGGCGCTACACCACGTGATCATTGTCCTACAGTAAATTTAAAATTTGAATCTGGAGCGAAATTTCACGTTCTGCCTAAAAAATAAGTCAGGATTGAAGAAAAAAGATGTACATTTAAGTTTTTTTTGAATAAACGAAAAAAACGATTTTGGAGCACCTGAAAAATTTTCATTTAAATGTTTCCGGAAGAAATTTTAGTCTTTCCCAAGACAAATTCTACATTTCTATAACTAAATATGCCGTAAAAGTGTACAAGGAACATCTGATTAATATGTTCTCTGCTAAACCCCATCAATATTTCTAGAATGCAATACAAAGACATAATTTTTCAAGAAAACGTAGTTGAAAAATTTGCCTTGTAAAAGCTAAATAGAACAATTTATAAACGTTTCTGATCTTGAATGGGTTCAAGGTGTACTAAGTACATAGAAAACACACTGTGGATATTCGCAAATTCTAGAATTTGAGTCCAAAATATTTTTGATGAAAAATTTCAATTTCTATGTTTCTGAAAAAAACAATTAGTCTTTCCCGATACATATACTAATTTTTTTTAACCAAATATGCCGTGAAAGTGTACAAGGAAGGAACATCTGATAAATATGTTCTCTGCTATACCTCCATCAATATTTCTAGAATGCAATGCAAAGTCATATGTTTAAGAAAAATGCCATTTTGAACACCTAGGAGTTAAAATGGAAAAAAGTCTTTATGGAACTTTTTCTTTCCTGGGGTGGATTATCTCACCTCCAGGCATTTTTAGCATGACATGAAAACTTTCATTTTTTGACTTGGCTCGATCGCGTCCACACTAAGTTTGATACATTTCAATGTTACGAGCTTCACTATAGAAAAGAACAGGGTCGCTTAATTTTCACAAAAGATATGAAAGTTTCAAAAAAAACCATTACCCCCAGCACATTGCTCGAAGCACCAACAACCCCCTTAAATGTTCAAAGTTGGTTTAACATTATGAATTATTGCTTGTCCTCACTGTTGTCTATTGCCGTTAATCATTGTTGAAGTCATGACTCAAAAAGTTTTATATATTTTTGTGATGTATTTCTCATTTTGCTAAATAGGAATCAAAATTTACACAGCATTGAAAAATTTGCAGAAATTTTGAAATAAAAGTGAAAAATCATGAGCGATTAATGCAAATAATCGCAGTAATTCATATCTTTTTTAGACTGCACTTGAACCCAAGTTAATTATTTTCTCGATTTTTTCTACAAATTTACTCGCGGTAGGTTAAATTAATAACGTTGTCAAACACTAGTTTTACAAAAATTAAACGAACCTAATTCAATAATAGTCACCAAATTATGATTCTAAACATCATTTAAATTTTTCAAACAAATTCAACAATAAGTTCAGGTAAGTTGGTTCGAAATCGCAAACCGGATAACTAAGAATTACAAAAATATTTGTGGTTCATCTCAGATTATTTTTAATCAAAATTTCGACTTTTTTTCAATTTCAACATTTGATTCTCGGCGCACAGAGAAAACTGTAAATAAATTAATAAATTTTTATCCACAGTGTTTGTAGTAACTGTTCAATTAAATTTAGCTCTTAAAATGACGTTGGAGTAAGGATTTTTAACAAGAAAAAATAAGACTTACAAATCGTTTTTGCAAACTACAAACAAGAATCATGGAAATAGTAATATCCCTTTATCACTTTTTGGTTAGAATGCGTAGCCACTACTCTTTTTAACGTGGGATTTTAACGTTGTGGCTACGCATTCTAATCAAAAAGTGATAAAGGGATATGTGATATTGGTCTAGTGTGTTAACGTACTTATTTTGAACATGCTAAATGAGTGATGGTCAATAGCACAAAAATCAGGTGTATGAGTTTAAAATTTTTAAAAGTTATAATTTATATCTTATTTCAAAATTCGGGCAATTACTTCGGGTCGGCAGTGGAAGGTTAAAAAATTGATATTTAACATCTTTCGTGCAGTAGAAGTATTTTTCAGAAAAATATGATATTGATCTAAATTCGAGCGAAATTAAGAACAAAAACGTGCCTTTGATAATTTTGTTATGATGAAATTCGCTGGAGAAAATCGACGAAACGAATATATTTCTTGGAAAAAGCCAATTCCAAAATATTAAATTCTAAACTTTCTTTTCGAATTTGAAATTTTTACTGAAAAGTTTAATTGGAAAAATTCGTTTTGGCTTATTTTGCGTTGGCAACTCCCTTGACTTTCGTCGAACAGCAATCAGTGTGGTTGATTAATAATTATAGACTGCAGCGAGTAACTCGTTGAGACTTACCCGAAGAAAGAATACCGTGACTTCTTACATTTTAAATAATTTACTCTCGGCAAGTCAAATTTATAATATTGTTAAAAAGGGGGTATGCGACTCTGATTAAATAAAGGCCTTAGAGGCATTAAACATGCTTCAAATTGATACAGGGGATAATTACGTGTACTACGAACCCAATCATCAAAAAAGTTTTTTCGAAATTTTCGCATCCTTTTCGATTTTTTCTAAGTATTTTTTTAAAAATGAAGTAAAAAAATAACGTTTGATTTAATTTGACCACTCAAACTTCAAAATATCGTCTTGACGTAAGCCAACTTTCTCATCAGTGTTTTACAGGCTTTCTTTTGAGCCTACTTTCGAAAAAATCGAAGCACTTTTTTTTTCGGAAATGTTTTGGAAAATGACCAAAAAAATCATATTTCGAGTTTAAGCTGAAATTGCAAAAAAGCCCGTGAGAGTCTCTTACAATTGTTCTTAGGAATACTTGATAACAATTTGAGCCATTTTGCAAATATATCCTAGGAGGAGATAGATTTTGAAGTCTGAAATTGTAAAAAATCGTCGGTTATTTGGCGTTCTAGAATTGTTCCGTCGCCGGATCAAAAAAGACCGTGAGAAAAGATTCACATACTACTGTTACGTGATCTGTGAAAATTTGAGCTCAATTTGATATACCGTCTAGGAGGAGATAGTTTTTGCAGTTTAAAAAATGTTACGATACTGTTCCTTTTGGTGTAATGGTCAAAATTAATTTGTGATGTATTTTTTCGCAAGATTAAGGATAGATCTACAAATAAGCATGTTCGGTTTTTCTCATGAACTGTAGTTTTCAGTATATTTCACCGAGAAAATGTCAAATCAGAGTCGCACCCCCCCCCATTTTTTAACACTAGTTATACAAAAATTAATCGAAAGAAATTCAACAATCGTAACAAAATTATGATTCTAAATAATCATCAGAAATTTCCGAACAAATTTAACGATAACTTCCGGTGAGTTGTTTCGAAATCGCAAATTGGATAACTAACAATTACAAAACTATTTGTGGTTCATCTCAGATTATATTATGATTGGAGTTCAAGAAACGTTGTTCTATCAATTCTTGAAAACTGCAGGCACAACATGTAAAACTTAATGTTACACGCAAAGTTTTAACAAATAAATTAAATGCATGTTTTTGACCTAAATTTCAACCTGATGTATTTCAAGGTTATTTTCTGCTGATTTCGTGTGTTTTTGTTTTTGCTTAACCCCTGGAATCACAGAAAAAAAGTTCCGCGATATATCGGCTCTACTTTGGACGTGTGTTTACAGAAAGCTCAAGGTAGTTTAAAGCTCCATTACTTTTGCAATAGGAAGTTGAAAAGTTATATTTTTGCAACAATCAATCAAATTTTAGAATTTTGATTTTTAGTTCTAGAAAATATAGTCGGAAAACCAAGGTGTAGCATATCACGTGATACGTGCCCATCGTAGTCTTCACAAATTCAATTTTTATGGGATCCTACGCACAAGTATCTGTCTTACGTCACACTTTAATCCGATTAGATCTTTATATCAATAATCAAAGGTTATTTCAAAAAAGGTAAAAAAAATGATGAAAATACAACGAATTTCTTTAAAATGGCTATTTTTCCAAATAAAAGCAGATAAATACACTTTTTAATATTATTTTCAAGTTGATATAGGAATCAAGTGATAGTTTTGACAATTTTTGATTCATTATATTAATTTTAAATATAAATATTTTTTTTCATGGAAAACTTAATTAAAAAAATTTGAAATTTTACTTCCGAGAAAGAATATCTGTCCCAAGATGCAAATTAACAAGAATGTTAAGTGTTTTGCATGCACAAAACACTTTCTTAAAAACTGGCTTATCTCATATTTGTAGTCAATGTCTAGTTTCGAAATAATTTTTCCAGAAGTAAAACTTCGGCGAAAAATACAAAAAAATCAACTCACAATTATATTCGAACCAAATATCTAAAAAAAATTGAGTATTTTTTTCGGAATCACCGCAAAATTTTTATAATGTAATCGGAAGAAACAATTCTGTGACATTTATTTTGCCCATTTTAGAAGGTTTTAGGTAGCCTTGAGCCGATATATCGGCTCTGTGATTCCAAGGGTTAATACCCTACCTTGCTATCCGTCATACATTAAGTTGAACTTTTTTCGAGCTTGTTATCGACCTTGAAGGCTAACGAGCATTTTGTGAAATGAAGAAGATTATGAGATGAGAAGTAAAAATATTAGCTGGGAAGGAAAATCGGGGTTAATGGAATTTTTTTCAAAATGTTTCTCCTCCAAGAGATTTCAAGAATAATTAAAAAACATGATTTTGATCTTATTTTAAGGGTCTTAATCAAAATATATCTCCTCCATGATAGACAAGTAACACATTCGAAACCTACATGAATTTGCAGCTAAAGAGTCTGTGCAGATCAGTAAAGAGAGTTTTGCTCAAATTTTTTACTTGTTTTCCTATAAATCGTGTTTTAAATTTTCAAAATTAATAAATTTTAACTTATTTCATACGTGATATTTTGAAGGTATCAAAAATGAAATCGGGGAATTTTTTCATGGGCCTCATTTAGCGACAACCACTCCCTCAAGTGTGTTTTTGTTATTCTGACACTTTTGGTGATATTATCCTGGGCAAACAATTAAAAAAAAATTTGCAACCAAGCGAAACTATGATTTCTCGTTATTTCCGTTGGAGACTCAGCTACCTGAACTTTAATCTGATCTTAAAACATTTCGAAAATAAACAACGACTGAGAATGACTGAAATAATTTCTACCTCACATAAATGTTTATCAAACACAATATTCATCACGTGACAAACACGGAATAAACATTTTGGAATTTTTGTGATTCTTATGCCCTAGAAATATCGAAACTTTTTGAACATATCGACAGTTTGTTATTTTTTTGTTCGGGAAACGCAAGAGAAGGTTGACGAAATTAATGTTATGAGTAGTCTTTGCCCGCGTCTTAAATGAATTCACTAATTATGTGTCCGTCGGACTCCGTCCTCTTTATTTCACTTGAGACCGCTGCAGCGCGCTGTTCTCGATAGATTGATTAACATACTGTATAAATATTTTGTCGTACATTGATTTTATAATTGTGCGCACCTGAGGCCCGATTCGCACTCTAAAAAATGCGTTAACTATTTCAGCTAATTTAGCAATCTGCTCGACACAAAATAATTCTTCTTATAATTTTATTCCTTATTTTTCTCACTTTATGATTATGGAATAACTGAAACGTCAAATAAAACCCTTGTTTTGAACCTATAATAAATAATTATATCTCGAAAAACCCACTACGAAAATTTATACAATCTTAGTAATCAAAAGGATAAAATGGTCAGTCTAAAATTAAAAAAAATCATGAAAAAAGTTCCCATATCAAAATTCTGATAAGTATGTAACTACTGATCTGAGTTGCTTATTTATTGAATGGGTAACTTCAGACTCGCGTTTTACCCAGGTAAACTTACTTTAGTTATTTAAGCACGTGCAAGAAGCACTTGCAACAAAGGCAAATTCTGCAAAAAAGAAAAAACCAATGGTTTTACACCATATAAGTTATAAACAAGCACAATTACGACTCAGAACTTGTCAGATTAAACTTTGAAAATGATTGCTAAAAACAGCAAAATTTAATTCATATGTTGTTTTGTTTTTGGTGAAAAAATGAAAATCAAAGTCTTTGTGTTATGGTCGATACAGGGATGGGCGAACCGATCTTGAAAATCTGCTCGGATGCCCTTCCCTGGGTCGATAGACCAGGCTTCCGAAAAGGGATAGGGATGGGATTAGGATATAAAATCCAAGGATAGCTTTATCAAGGGATGGTTTTATCTCTTTTTTCATCTTTTTTATCCCCTAGCAATCCCCTTTTCTATCCATTTTTTTTTTAAATACGAAACATTTTTTCATCATTTAAAAGGTTTTTTGGCAGAAAGAAGATATAAAAGGTTGAAAATTTTTAAGGAGGGAACCGGCTCCTAGGCTAAAAATATTTTAAGGGGGGGGACCGGCTCCGAAACTGAAAATATTTTTAGGGGGAACCGGCTCCGAGGCTAACAATATTTAAAGGGGGGACCGGCTCTGAATCTGAATTTTTTCAGGGTGGAACCGGCTCTGACTCTGAAATATTTTGAGGGGTGACCGGCTCCGAGTCTGAAAATATTTCAAAAGGAGAACAGTCTCGAAAATATAATTACCAAAATAATACAGGTGCTTCATTGCTGAGTGTGTATATGAGAAAGGGAAGGGCATCCGAGCAGGAGCATCTAGCGAGAATCTAGCGGGCTAATTAACCGACGATTTTTGGCGGTTTTTCATGATTTTTGACTTAAAACTCTATCTCCTCCGAAGTTAAATTTCAAAATGGGGCCAAATTTTTTTTTTAAAGTATACTTTGTGACATTCTTAAGAACGTTGATGCATGTTTTCCCAAATGTCGATGCAGATTTGAAAATATGATCTTCGGAAAAAAATTTGAAAAACTTCGAAAAAAATGTGCTTCGATTTTTTCTTCAAGTAGGCTCAAAAGAAAGGCAGTCAAACATTGAACAAAAAGTAGGCTTACGTCAAGCCAATATTTTGAAGTTTTAGTGGCCAAATCTTAACAAACAATATTTTTTGACTAAATTCGGAAAAAAAATCTTTGAAAAAATCACAAAAACAAGAAAATTTCGAACAATTTTTTTTGCGGATTTGATCGGAAATACATTTGTAGACACCTCGAAGCAATTTGGTGCACTCTGATGGCCTCTAAGTCTCCATAAAAATCAGACATGAACCCCCCCCTTAAGTTTGTTATTCAGAAATTTGTATCTACGAATTTGTCCCGCATCATGAAATTTGCTTGTATCTACGAATTTGATCATTAGCTACGATTTTAGCCATTTGTTTTCAATTAATTCAAATCTCCAAATGTTTTTTTTTAAGGGATAGAAAGAGATAAAAGGGAAGAAATGCATCCCAATCCCCCTCATCTCATCCCCTTTTATCTCTTTTTTGGGAGATAAAAAGGGGAAAGGGATGGAAAATCGGAGGGAGATGCATCCCTTTTGGAAGCCTGCGATAGACTTTAAATAATATTATCCCGAGAGTGCTTAAATATAAGTTATATCATATAACCTGCACATCCATGACCAATAAGAGTAAGTTTTCTTAATTTCCCGGACACATGTAAAATTGAGTAAATTTCTTATATGGTTTCACCAAAACTGACAAAACAACTACTCACGGTGCACTGCGGTGGGTAAGCTTTGATCGCTTTATTGGCTCAACCCGTTTTATGTTGGCTACAATAAAATATATTGATAAACAGATCCTGAATATTTAAATGATACAAACAACGCGAGATACAAGCACCCAATCAAAACTCTGGATTTCAAAATAGGCGGATTTCATGGGTCAAATTTGGAAGGAAACAAACAATCAAATGCTCAGATTCCGCATTTTTTAATATTAAGGAACTGTCCTCTGAGGATCAGTGATCCATATAAGTACATTCATATGAAGCATTTCTGAGATTCTTCAATTCAGAAAAAAAATAGAAAATTGTCGAAATTTCACCCTCTGGCGCAAATAAGGTCACACGTAATTTCCAAGATTCTTCATTTCAAAAATGCATTGGTCATATCAAGAAATGGAGTTTTTAACTTTTGGAAGTTATTTATGACGAACTTTATATCCGTTATTCACACTTTTGTAAATTTCCCGGCCCTGATTAGGAAACGTAGTGTTTTTAAGTAGTAGGGCCGGGATATTTACAAAAGTGTGAATAGGGGATATAGATAAAAACTTTCTGTATTATTTATTTTTGTTTAATAAAAAAAAGCTTTCATTTATAATGCATAATTATTGTTCTTCTTATAATAGCAATATCCCTACTAACGTCCAATTGCTTTTTTTCAGATAGTGGTTTCTTTATGTAGTACATAATGGCGGTTTAATTGATGGAATCAAAAAGATAATAAGGTCATTAAAGATAACATGCACACAGATGGGGAGAAAAAAGGGACCGGATCAACTTAGAACATATTTTCTGCCTGGAACTAAATACATCATTTTTTACCAAAATAGCGGTAAACTTTATCGCTAATACGTTTTATTTCTTATTTCTAAATAAAAATACTTATGAAATCTCACCTCTAGAAAATACAGTATGTCTTAGTTTTTGCAGGAAAATTTGAGGAAAGACTGGAAGAATTCTCCCCAAATTATAGACGATTCTCCCAACTCATTATTTTTTTCGCACGAAAGAATAAGACAGACACTGTAATTTACCTTTTAAACTACTGTAATTTAACTATTTCATAAGCGAATAGCTAGGAACCATCAGCTGGGGTTAGGATTTGTTTTAAAAGGTTCTTAAATTCAACAAAAATTTGTTTCTAGGGTGGATAAATATCAGAAAACACGGAAATAAACTTCAAAACTACCAAAAATAAACACAGGACCGCTGGAAGGCAAAACTGCGAAATTTTCACCATTTTTTAGAAATACACCATGTTCACCATTGGTTTGTTTGTCGGGTGAATCAATATCAGAGAATATGAAAATGAACCTTTGAAAAATGACCAAAGATGCCACTTAAGAGTAAGTTTTGAAATTTGAGCATATATATGGTAAATGTGGGCCAAAAAATTAAAACTTTCTCTGCCCACACTAAATTTATTCAACTCTAGACTTTGAAATCTTTGAAGTCTTGAAACGCTCTAACATTATTTCTTTCAAAAGACTTGATAATGCATACTGCGAAACGTTGTTTAGAATAAAGATATATATATGGTTATTATAAAAAAGCTCGAATTCCATATACCGTTTACCGATAACATATCCTTTTCCAACCCCCTTGAATCAAAAACGGTTCTGTATTGTACAATACGTATTGTAAAACTACGTTTTGTACAATACAAAACCGTTTTTGATTCAAGGGGGTTGGAACAGGATATAACTTTACCGTCTAAATGAGAAATAATTTATCACAAATAAGATATGATGCTCAATCGTGTAAATTGTGAAGAAATAACTGATTGAAACAAACTCGGTGTGTTTGTAATTGTCTGCTGATAAGGAAAACTTGATCATTTATTTAAACGTACTTGATAGTTTTTAAATTCAAAGGTTCGCCGAAAAACTGGAAAAATTATTTGGCTCTCATTCATTCCACCAAAATTTAGAACCCTTATCTGTTCGAACATAAGTAGTCAAAAAATAACTTTAACTCTTTTTTAGTCGAGCGAAAATAAGTATCCTTATCCTTACGAACATAAAAGTTTCTTTACATAAATGTTTGCCCGAATCGTTAAAAATTAAATTTTTGTCTTTTTTACTTGACGAAAATTTAGTAACCTTATCATTACGCTACACTAGATTTTTTTATTATTTACAACTTTTTTCTCGACCAAATCCGGGGGTGACAGTCTACAGTACACACATGAAAGCAGGCTTCCAAAAAAGGATAGGGATAGACATATCCCCTTCATAGGAGATAAAGAGGTATAGCCCAGGGATCGGCATAATAGGATCGTATCGAATTTAAAATTAAAATTTGTTGAAAAATGAGCCCAAAATCAGCCAAAACCCGATAAAGAGGGATTTTATATTATTAATTTAATTTTGTTGAAAAATGAGCCCCAAATGGGCAAAAACCCGATGAAGGGGGATACTATATTACTAATTAAATTTTTTTGAAAATGAGCCCCAAATCGGCCGAAGCCCGATTGAAGCGAATTTTATGTTTTTTATTTAAATTTGTTGAAAAAAGAGCTCCAAATCGGCCGAAGTCCGATTAAAGGGGATCTTATGTTTCAAATATAAAATTCTGAAAAAATGAGCCTCAAATCAGCCGAAACCCGATTAAGGGGAATATAATATTATTTATTTAATTTTTTTGAATAATGAGCCCCAAATCGGCCGAAGGCTGATAAAAGGTGATTTTAAGTTTTAAATTTATTTGAAAAATGAGCACCAAATTGGCCGAAGGCCAATTAAAGGGGATTTTATGTTTTTAATTTTAATTTGTTTGAAATGAGCCCCAAATTGGCCAAAGACCAATGAAAAGAGATTTTATGCTTTTGATTTATATTTGTTAAAAAATGAGCCCAAAATCTGCCAAAGCCCATAAAAGGGGATTTTATGTTTATTATTTAATTTTGTTATAAAATGCGTCTCAAATCGGCCGAAGGCCGATAAAAGTTTTTTTTTGTTTTCTTTCGTTGAAAAATGAGCCTCAAATTGGTCGGAGGCCGATAAAAAGGGATTTTTTGTGTTTTATCAAATTCTGTTGAAAAATGAGCCCCGAATCGGCCGAAGACCGATAAAAGGGGATTTTTTAGTTTTTTATTTTGTTTTGATGAAAAATGCGTCTCAAATCGGCCGAAGGCCGATAAAAAAGGATTTTTTGTTTTCTTTTGTCGAAAAATGAGCCCCAAATCGATAAAAGGGGATTTTTTTTCTATCAATTTTTTTTGAAAATAAGCCCCGAATCGGCCAAAGGCCGATGAAAGCGGGTTTTGTTTTATTTTGTTGAATAATGAGCTCCAAATCGGTCAAAGGCAGATAAATGGGTAATTTTCGTTTTTTATTCAATTTTCTTAAAAAATAAGCCACAAATCGGCCGTAGCCGATAAAAGGGGACTTTATGATTTTTATTTATATTTATTTAAAAATGAGCCCTTTCAACAAAATTATATATTAAACATAAAATCCCCTTTTATCGGCCATCGACCAATTTGGAGCTCATTTTTCAACAACATGAAATAAAAATATAAATTCCCCCTCTTATTGGCCTCCGATCGATTTGGGACTCATTTTTTAACAAAATTAAATAATAACCATAAAATCCCCTTTTATCGGCCTTTGACCGATTTCGGGCTCATTTTCCAACAAATCTAAATAAAAATCATAAAGTCCCGTTTTATCGGCCTCCGGCCGATTTTTGGCTCATTTTTCAACAAAATTAAATGAAAAATTTTTTTTTATCGGCCTTCGACTGATATAGAGCTTATTCTCAATAAATATAAATGAAAATTATAAACTCCCCTTTTATCGGCTTTCGGCCGATTTATGGCTTTCAACAAATTTGATCGGCCTTCGACTGATAAAGGGCTTATTCTCAATAAATATAAATGCAAATCATAAACTCCACTTTTATCGGCTCTCGGCCGATTTGCGGCTTTCAACAAGTTTGATAAAAAACAAAAAATCCATTTTATCGGCGTTCGGCCGATTTCCGCCCATTTTTCAATAAATATAAATAAAAATCATAAAGTCCCCTTTTATTTGTGGCTCATTTTTCAACAAAATTAAATCAAAAACATAAAATCCTCTTTGATCGGCCTTCGACCGATTTGGGGCTCATTTTTCGACAGAATATAATAAAAAACAATAAATCCCATTTTATCGGCCTTCGGCCAATTTGGGGCGCATTGTTCAACAAAATTAAAATAAAAAACCAAAAACTCCCCTTTTATCGGTCTTCGGATGATTCGGGACTCATGTTTCAACAAAATTAAATTAAAAACAACAAATCTCCTTTTATCGGCCTTCGACCGATTTGGGGCTCATTATTCAATAAAATTTAAAACAAAAATTCCCTTTTACGGCCTTTGTCCGATTTGAGGCGTTGGGGGTTAGAAAGACTTTTTACGAAAGAGATTAATGGGATTGGATGCATCTCATGCCCTAGAGGATGCATCCCTATCCTTCATCCCATCCAAAGTGTACATATAGTGTAGTATATATTCATATGGTCACCAAAAGGATAAAAAACATTTTTGTTTGGCCGAAATTAAGTAACTTTATTAGTACGCTGCGTACTGTAAGCATATAAAATTTTTTTTTATATATTTAAAAAAGTTTATTACAGCAGGATGCAGCTTATAGGTGAACACGTATAGGTGAAATCCATGCAAAACCTACGTAAGCCTCCGAAAAAACCTACGCCACCCACGCAAAATTATACGCAAAAACTTAAGCTAATTTTCACCGATACGCACTCTGCTGTACTTGTCTCGTTTCGGTTTATTTCACCATTTTCGAAAGTAAGTTTTTTACCGATAAAAATAAGTTGGCTTGAAACTCAGCAAATCTAGAGTGCGTGCAAAAACCGAAAATACATAAGCCGAATATATATATGTTCGCCAAGATAGTAAGTAATACATTTTTTCACTATACAAAAATTTAGTACCCTTATTCGGATGAAAATAAAAGTCTTTATATTTAAATGTTCGCCAAAATAATAAAACTTCCATTTATGCTCTTTTGTAATCGACTCAAATGTAGTATCCTAATCAGTAAGCACGTAAAAGTTTGAATATTTACCCCCTCAGGCACAGAGCCATTTAACCTCCTCACACCCATAAACGAGAACTTCGCTTTACACCCAAAAGCCTATCTAAAGGCAAAACTTTGAGCGCTTATCACGGGAAAACTGGGGAAGATATCAATTTACTTTATTTGTCACTGATTGAGATCAAGGATAAAATTAAGTGAACAACACGTAACATTTTTAAATTTCGAAGTTTATAAACTAGATAACTGCGAGAGAAAAGAGGGGTTCACTCACCTTGTATTTCTTGAAAACCATACATTTTTTACAATGACATATAAGTTACAAATTTAGGAGTGAAACTTTAGCTATTAAAGCTGGTCTCAAATTTGAAATATGATATCTTGATCGCTTACAAAACAATTATTTATATCGCCACGCGTCGAAATATATGCAGTTAAATGTGAAAATATATGGCTAATCAGCTGAAAACTCAAAATCAGTACCAACTTATTTTCTATATTTGATGGATTTGTCTTTGTCGGCTCTTTTTGGGTTAAATTGCCGTTCAATTTTTTCGAAAAATAATTTTTTGAAAAATATGTTTTTTCATTATTTTGAGTTTTATAAAAATCACCTGTAAAAAAATTATTCTTCGTATAGAGACTGCAGATAAAATAAACTTATATCAAAATAATCCTCAAATACTTTCCTAAAAACTTGCTTCCTCAGAATTTCGATATTATGTATCGTTTTCACACAATTAATTTTTTAAGAAATTTTGACGAAAATCCTAAAAAAAAGAAGGANAAAATAACTTTCGAACCGCTCATCGTATAAAATTTTTAACAATATTTTCGGAAATAAAATTGCAAACTCTATGACATATTTGAATTGTAAGTCTGTGAGGATGTTATTTCTACGCCGTTTTGGCTCCCGAAAATTCTTTTGCCTTGAGATAGTCAAAGGGTGTGAGGGGGTTAAGGCTTTTATTTTTGTTGTAAAGTCCAAAAGGTACAAAATAAATTATGGTCAAAAAAAGTATGGTTTTACGAGTTTTATACGAGATTGTTTTCGTAATGATTTCCATTGACAAATTGTTGATCAAAAATAATTCTAACTTCAACGTTTTATTTTTTGGTTGTCAACGGTTATTTAGGAACCAAAATTCGGTTAACAGTTATGATAAGGTAGGAGTGGAAGAAGTTTTTAGCTAAATATTTTTTCACGCAAAACCTACGTTCACCTCCGAAAAAGCCAACGGATTTTTCACAGGCCTAAAAAACTGGCATATTTGAGGATATTTATAAATGCATCTGCTCTCTAATTAGTTTCAAAAAGTTTCTCTGAATTCAATATATTTTTTTATTTTTTAATGATTCTTCTCAGAGTCGAGTCTCGACTCGAGTCTGTGATACTTCGCTGAGTGTCCTCACAAAATGCATCGACAATAAAACAAAGGAGATAGCTTTTCTCATTTTGATAAGGTTGTGTTGTAAAGGTTTCGTATCTAGGAGTGTTAACATACAAAAAATTTTTGACAAATTGCTTTGCAAGTAAAAGGCTAGTTCTTCAAATTGGCGTATCCAAAGAGAATCCGAAAAGCCTTGTTTGGCTTATTTTTCATCGAGAATATGTCAATTTAGGAACCACCATGCCCTTAAGTTATGACTGATCTTGAAAAATTTTAATTGCAGACCATCATAAAATATAAACGATAGCTGAAGTTGCATTTTTGTTATTAGATCAACATTATAAACACATGTTTATTCTTTTATCAATAGTATGGATAGGCCGCCCGAGCAAAAATACGTACTCGATAACACTTTTCGTGGTTAGACGACTTTGTTATCGGGATTCTTATTTTTTCTCTGGATGCCTAGGTATAGAAAATGAACTCAAATTAACTGTGAATTAAGGAAAAGCAAGAAGTGTGCCAGATTGGTGCATTTTCAGATCGCTTTATGAAAAAAATAATGTGAAATTTTTTTTTTATTTCTTATCTGAAATAAAAGTGTTAATTCTTGTAACAGTATACATGTTTATTGTGTTAACTTCACTAAGTATCCGTGAAAATACTATAGTATAGAAAACCACTATTCATTCCAAGTTCAGTTCAAACTTAACCTGATGTTGAAATTTTTTTTGATACAGATAAAAGTAAAATTCAGACACTGATGTTGTCTTGGATATAAAAATGAGCAAGGATGCTTGATAGTGGGAGCGCAAAATTGATAAGCAATTTGATGCGTAATATCAGCCGATTAACCCCCGGACAATAAAGCGCCATGGGATTCGACAATAGTGGGATTCGATAATAGTGGGATTCGAACACGCGCTAAAGAGATCACCCTCATTTTCACGGTTAACTTTGATTGGAACATGGATATTCACTGCAATCTGTCGAGTTTATGGCAGTCTCTTAAACATTCAATAATCTTATGTAAGAAAATTAAATAATCTTATAAAATAAAATGAAATACAATTTGAATAAATGATCGGTAATGATTCTTATGTCGAATGTTTTACAATCAATTATTTTGTCGGCAGGCATAAGCAGGATTGTAACGGGATGCATCACTTGCGAATTTTCCGTCTCCTTTCGCATCCCAGCCGTGAATTTGGGAATGGGATTTATCCTATTCGGTTTTGTCTCTCGTCGAGGCAGGCCGATTTTTTGTAAAAATCGCTTCCGTTACAAAAGCGACAAAAACTCTATTTTTTTGGATGGTCCAGAGATCTCAGGCCAAAGAAGAGAATTTGAGAAAATATGGATGATTGGATATGCTCGATATAATATATTTTATTCAATAAAAAATTATTTTTGGTGAATTTTTGGTCAATTTATTTTCGCTTGGCGAAATTGGAATGTTGTCGCGGGGTCGCCGAAACCAATTATGGAAATTGGCCTATTTTTTGAGGGGAGTTCGATTCGGAATTAAGACCAACATGAAGACAAGGACCTTTTGAGGTTCCATTTCCTCACAATTAAAGACACAAATACAAAAAAGAGAGATGAGTTGGAGTCCTTTGGAAAAAACTGCATTTCTTCCATTTTTTTCTGATTTTTCTAGGTTTTGTTAAAACTGAAGTTTCCCCCTAAGGAAACCCCTAAGCCCCTCTCTCTGATTTTTTTTGAGATTTTTTGCATGTTTTTCATGGTAGTACACTATTGGATATTGAGTCTGTTTTTTAATTACTAATAATTGTAAGAGATATAAAAAACTTGTCTTTAACTGAAATAATTTGTAAATAACTTAATGACAACGATTAACTTGGTGTAAAAATGTACAGCAGATTATTCAGTTTGATCAGAAATTAGTTTTTTTATAAACTCTTAGTAATTCAAAATCGAGTTTTCTATATGTTGCAAAGGATTCGGTATTGGCGAATAGTTTACTATCTGAACAATTTGGGAGGAATGTCAAATAAATTTACGACTATTTTCAACCTTATTATTTTTATAAAAATGGTTCGCGAGAAAACCACCTTCTTTTTTTATAAAGGGAACTTATTTTTTTAATGTAGACTTATTTGAACTACAAATATCCTACGTTGCACGTTAAACATATTAAATTCACTATTTTTGAGAAAAGATGCACGGATTGAAAGTACCATTTACACGTTTTTTTCAAAAAAATGAAATATTGCTTTAATTAGCCGTATTTTTGGTGTCAAGTGGGAAAGAGCAGTAATCTTGATGACGTCACTACGAAGCAATCTGTAATGTTTATTTTTTGTAAGTTAGATAAATTACCTGTGTGTTTCACAAGCTCTGATTTTTCAAGACTTTCTCATCAAAAATTATTATTTAATTAATGCTACTGCTGTGAAAAAGGTAATGAGTTTTGACCCAACAAGTAACTCAAAAATGCCATTTTTACAACATTCATTTGTTTTCAAAAATTCTTAAGTTCCCTATCAATTTATTGTTAAATTTAATTATTTGAAACTTAAACTCAATCAGATATCAACCGAAAATTGGAGATTAGGTGTACCATTTAGTTGAGTCAAACCGTTCTTATTCAAACAATTTTGGATCTATTAATAATAGTGGTGATATGAATATACTGAGATTGTTTTGAACTTTTTTGTACTTAAAATTTAAACTTTACATTTTTAGATTAATTTTGCAGTGACATATTTAATTCTTCATTTCTTATGATACATATTACAAGAAATTATTAATTGTAGCAAGGATTATAATTTAACTTTTTGAAATGCGTATAATTTTGCTTTTCTTATTTTACTAAGGTAGAATTTAGAACTATTTACACATTATTATTTAAAACTGCCCAAATTAACGACATACTATGAAACTTGTGTTAACACCACGTGGTTACTTGGTTGTTGAAAATAGGTTTAACGTTACCCAATCAACCTATAAGTAAAACACGAAAGTGTATTTTCGCTCATTCTCGTTTTTCTAGATTTTTGGAATAAGACAAAATAATACTTTAGAAACTAACGTAACTTAATCATTTGCAGGCTTAACTCACGCATTACGCATTCTATAACAGTGTACCAGAAGAATCAAGGAACTGACTGGTTAATTTCAACGTTAGAGAGAATCAAAGAGAAAACAAAAATAAAAGCAAAGACAGAATCAAGAAAACCCGAAATTATTAGAGAAAAAAAAACGATTAGAGAAAAAAAATATCCATTTTAACGGTAATTTATTTGCTTTAGTCTGACGCTGACTTTAAACAATAAAAGCCTACCGTGACACCAACGAGGTACAAAAAAATCCTGGGGAGTAACTAGGTACTAGAGCCGTCGTGCCTAGTATAAAAAAAATTGTATTTATAACGCCTCCTTAAAAGAGGTTTGACATTTATACCAGTAAAATATTTCGACTTATAAGACGTAAAAATGAAGCACTTAAAAGAGTTCAGGGATCAAATAACATTTTTAAAAAACTCGTTGCCGACGAAACGGATGAGACAAAAAAACAAGCATATAACGTTAGTCTTGAAAAAGCTATCGAACAAAATTTGAATTTGCAATTTAACGCTAAAAATGAGATTGAAAAAATGAGTCTGCAAAAGACGACCAAATATACGACAGGGTGGCGCTAATGATAAAATGTTTGAAAGGGAGTTAATAGCAATTTCTCTAGCCGTGAAGATTTACCGACTATTTTAACGGTATTAATATTCAGGAAACAGACGTTATATCGGTAAATTGAAACAATTTTTCATTATTAGTTTCAGAAACGATGCAATCTAGAATCTGATTCTTGATGCAAATAAGAATAAAACTAGGGGAAACGTCGTGGAAACACTATCGATCGCTAAACCGAATATTAAAAGTTTCGACAATTACATAAAATATATAAGCAAAACTTATGGCGGCCTTCCAAGTTGTTAGTCGGGCATTTGATATCGAATTCAAGCCTGATGAAAAGTTTTTTCTGTATAGTAATAAACTGACTAACGAACTACGAAGTAGCTTGCTCGCTATTAAGGGCCACTATAACGATAAAAAAGATGGCGATAAAGAGTTAACTGCAGATAACTGTATTGACTTTTTAGGAGCGCTAATTATGTCTCAAAATCTAAAAAAAGAGCACTGGGAAATTTTCCGTGACATGACTAACGATATGGATTCCCTAAAAACGGCAAATGCTGTAGCGCAAAAGGCTGAATACTACCGCGAAAGAGTTCAGCACGCACCAACGAGCTCAACTTTTTGGGGGAGAAATGAGAGCAACATTAAGCGCAACGATAACCGCAACGTCAACCGTACCGGTAACATAAACCGCAACGACTTCGGAGTCCCTTACAATGAAATACCGGAATGGTATAAAGGTAACCCGAGAATTTACGATCCAAATTACAGATCAAATTATTTTAGAAATAATAATCGGGATACTAAAAAAGATACCGATAAAAATAAAACTGACCAAAAAATCGAAAATGAAAAATCAGAAAAAAGTGGAGATAAATCTTTCGTTACAATTTTAGAAAATAAAAACCCTTTTTTAATGTAAGTGGTGATAAGTACGCATCAGCCTTACGTAACAAATCGTACTTTAACCTGGAAACATTTAACGTTAATCATCGAACCAAATATATGGTAGATGTGAGAATCAAATCTGCTGACACATTTGCGGTGACCGCGTGTGTTGACACAGCTAGTTACTATAATCTATTCCCTTTACAATTATNCGGAAAAGGGTGGCGATGGGATAGGGATGGATTAGGAATAATAGCAAGGAAAGTAGCTTCTATCAAGGGATGGGTTTTATCTCTTTTCATCTTTTTATCCCGGCTAGCAATCCCGCTTGTTCTATCAATTTTTTTTTAATACGAAACATTTTTTTCATCATTTAAAAGGTTTTTTGGCAGAAAGAAGATATAAAAGGTTGAAAATTTTTAAGGAGGGAACCGCTCTAGGTTTAAAAATATTTTAAGGGGGGACCGCTCGAAACTGAAAAGATATTTTTAGAGGGGAACGGCTCCGAGGCTAACAATTTAAAGGGGGGACCGGCTCTGAATTCTGAATTTTTTCAAGGGTGGAACGGCTTCTGACTCTGAAATATTTTGAGGGGGTGACCGGCATCTGCGAGTCTGAAATATTTCAAAGAAGGAGAACGTTCTCGGAAATATAATACCGTAGAGATAAGATACAGGTGCTTCGTCATTTGCTGAGTGTGCTGTAGAGAAAGCAGGAAGGGCATCCGGCAGGAGCATCTAGCGAGAATCTTAGCGGGCTAATTAACCGGACGATTTTTGGCGGTTTTTCATGATTTTTGATTAAAACTCTATCTTACCTTCGAAGTTAAATTTAAAATGGGGCAAATTTTTTTTTAAGTATACTTTGTGACATCTTAGAACGTTGAGGCATGTTTTCCAAATGTCGATGCAGATTTGAAAATATGATCTTCGGAAAAAAATTTGAAAACTTCGAAAAAAATGTGCTCGATTTTTTCTTCAAGTAGGCTCAAAAGAAAGGCAGTCAAACATTGAACAAAAAAGTAGGCTTTACGTCAAGCCATATTTTGAGTTTTAGTGGCCAAATCTTAACAAACAATATTTTTTGACTAATTCGGAAAAAAAATCTTTGAAAAATCACAAAAACAAAAAATTTCGAAACATTTTTTTGCGATTGATCGGAAATACATTTGTAGACACTCGAAGCAATTTGGTGCACTCTGATGGCCTCTAAGTTCCATAAAAATCAGACATGACACCCCCTTAAGTTTGGTTTTCAGAAATTTTGATCTACGAATTTGTCCCGCATCATGAATTTGCTTGTATCTACTGAATTTGATCATTAGCTACGATTTTAGCATTTGTATTTTCAATTAATTCAAATCTCAAATGTTTTTAAGGGATAGAAAGAGATAAAAGGGAAGAATGCATCCCCATCCCCCTCATCTCATCCCTTTTTATCTCTTTTTTGGGAGATAAAAGGGGAAAGGGATGGAAATCGGAGGAGATTGCATCCCTTTTGGAAGCCTGCGATAGACTTTAATAATATTATCCGAGAGTGCTTAAATATAAGTTTATATATAACCTGCACATTCCATGACCAATAGAGTAAGTTTTCTTAATTTCCCGGGACACATGTAAATTGAGTAAATTTCTTATATGGTTTCACCAAAACTGACAAAACAACTACTCACGGTGCACTGCGGTGGTAAGCTTGATCGCTTTATTGGCTCAACCCGTTTTATGTTGGCTACAATAAAATATATTGATAAACAGATCCTGAATATTTAAATGATAACAAACAAGCGAGATACAAGCACCCAATCAAAACTCTGGATTTCAAAATAGGCGGATTTCATGGGTCAAATTTGGAAGGAACAACAATCAAATGCTCAGATTCCGCATTTTTTAATATTAAGGAACTGTCCTCTGAGGATCAGTGATCCATATAAGTACGTTCATATGAAGCATTTCTGAGATTCTTCAATCAGAAAAAATAGAAATTGTCGAAATTTCACCTCTGGCGCAAATAAGGTCCACGTAATTTCCAAGATTCTTCATTTTAAAAATGCATTGGTCATATCAAGAAATGGGTTTTTTAACTTTGGAAGTATTTATGACGAACTTTATATCCGTTATTCACCATTTGTAAATTTCCGGCCCTGATTAGGAAAACGTAGTGTTTTTAAGTAGTAGGGCCGGGATATTTACAAAGTGTGAATAGGGGATATTAATAAAAAACTTTTCTGTATTATTTATTTTTGTTTAATAAAAAAAGCTTTCATTTATAATGCTTAATTATTGTTCTTCTCTATATAGGCAATATCCCTACTAACGTCCAATTGCTTTTTTCAGATAGTGGTTTCTTTTGTAGTACATAATGGCGGTTTAATTGATGGAATCAAAAAGTAATAAGGTCATTAAAGATAAACATGGCACACAGATGGGGAGAAAAAGGACCGGACAACTTTAGAACATATTTTCTGCCTGGAACTAAATACATCATTTTTTACCAAAATAGCGGTAAACTTTTATCGCTAATACGTTTTATTTCTTATTTCTAATAAAAATACTATGAAATCTCACCTCTAGAAAATACAGTATGTCTTAGTTTTGCAGGCAAATTTGAGAAGACTGAAGAATTCTCCCCAATTATAGACGATTCTCCCAACTCATTATTTTTTTCGCACGAAAGAATAAGACAGACACTGTAATTTACCTTTAAACTACTGTAATTTAACTATTTCATTGGAGATAGCTAGGGAACCATCAGCTGGGGTCAGGATTTGTTTAAAAGGTTCTTAAATTCAACAAAAATTTGTTTCTAGGGTGGTAAATACTCAGAACAACGCGAAATAAACTTCAAAACTACCAAAAATAAAACACGGACCGCTGGAAGGCAAACTTCGAAATTTTCACATTTTTTAGACAATACACATGTTCACCATTGGGTTTGTTTGTTCGGGTGAATCAAATCAGAGAATATGAAATGAACTTTGAAAATGACCAAAGATGCCACTTAAGAGTAAGTTTTGAAATTTGAGCCATATATTGGTAAATGTGGGCCAAAAATTAAACTTTCTCTGCCCACACTAAATTTATTCAACTTAGACTTTGAAATCTTTGAAGTCTTGAAACGCTCTAACATTATTCTTTACAAAGACTTGATAATGCATACTGCGAACGTTGTTTAGAATAAAGATATATCATATGGTTATTATAAAAAAGCTCGAATCATATACCGTTTACCGATACATATCCTTTTCCAACCCCTGAATCAAAAACGGTTCTGTATTGTACAATACGTTATGTAAAACTACGTTTTGTACATACAAAAACGTTTTGATTCAAGGGGGTTGGAACAGGATATAACTTTACCGTCTAAATGAGAAATAATTTATCACAATAAGATTATGATGCTCATCGTGTAAATGTGAAGAAATAACTGATTGAAACAAACTCGGTGTGTTTGTAATTGTCTGCTGATAAGAAAACTTGATCATTTATTTAAACGTACTTGATAGTTTTTAAATTCAAAGTTCGCCGAAAACTGGAAAAATTATTGGCTCTCATTCATTCCACCCAAATTTTATAACCCTTATCTGTTCGAACTAAGTAGTCAAAAAATAACTTAACTCTTTTTTAGTCGAGCGAAAATAAGTATCCTTATCCTTACGAACATAAAAGTTTCTTTACATAAGTTTGCCCGAATCGTTAAAATTAAATTTTGTCTTTTTACTTTGACGAAAATTTAGTAACCTTATCATTACGCTACACTAGATTTTTTTATATTACAACTTTTTTCTCGACCAAATCCGGGGGTGACAGGCTACAGTACACACAAAAGCAGGCTTCCAAAAAAGGATAGGGATAGACATTTCCCTTCATAGGAGATAAAGAGGTATATGCCAAGGGATCGGACATAATAGGATCGTATCGTATTTAAATTAAAATTTGTTTGAAAAATGAGCCAATCAGCCAAACCGATAAAGAGGGATCTTTATATTATTAATTTAATTTTGTTGAAAAATGAGCCCAAATGGCAAAAACCGATGAAGGGGGATACATATTACTAACTTAAATTTTTTGAAAATGAGCCCCAATCGCCGAAGCCCGATTGAAGCGAATTTTATGTTTTTTATTTTTAATTTGTTGAAAAAAGAGCTCCAAATCGCGAAGTCCGATTAAAGGGATCTTATGTTTCAAATATAAAATTCTGAAAAATGAGCCTCAAATGCAGCGAAACCCGATTAAGGGGAATATATATTATTTATTTAATTTTTTGAATAATGAGCCCAAATCGGCCGAAGGCTGATAAAAGGTGATTTTAAGTTTTAAATTTATTTGAAAAATGAGCACCAAATCGGCCGAAGCCAATTAAAGGGGATTTATTGTTTTTTAATTTTAATTTGTTTGAAATGAGCCCCAAATGGCCATAAGACAATGAAAAAGAGATTTTATGCTTTTTGATTTATTTGTTAAAAAATGAGCCCAAAATCTGCCAAAGCCATAAAGGGGATTTTAATGTTTATATATTTAATTTTGTTATTAAAATTGCGTCTCAAATCGGCGAAGGCGATAAAAGTTTTTTTTTTTTTTCGTTAAAATGAGCCTCAAATTGGTCGGAGGCCGATAAAAGGGATTTTTTGTGTTTTTATCAAATTCTGTTGAAAAATGAGCCCCGAATCGGCCGAAGACCGATATAAAGGGGATTTTTTAGTTTTTATTTTGTTGATGAAAATGCGTCTCAAATCGGCGAAGGCCGATAAAAAAGGATTTTTTGTTTTCTTTTGTCGAATGAGCCCCAAATCGATTAAAGGGGATTTTTTTTCTATCAATTTTTTTGAAAATAAGCCCGATCGGCCAAGCCGATGAAGCGGGTTGTTTTATTTGTTGAATAATGAGCCAAATCGGTCAAAGGCAGTATAAATGGGTATTTTCGTTTTTATTCAATTTTCTTAAAAAATAGCCACAAATCGGCCGTAGGCCGATAAAAGGGGACTTTATGATTTTTATTATATTTATTTAAAATGAGCCTTTCAACAAAATTATATATTAAACATAAATCCCTTTCTTATCGGCCATCGACCAATTTGGAGGCTCATTTTTCAACAACATGAAATAAAAATATAAATTCCCCTCTTATTGGCCTCGATCGATTTGGGACTCATTTTTAAACAAAATTAAATATAACCATAAAATCCCCTTTATCGGCTTTGACCGATTTCGGGGTCATTTTCCAACAAATCTAAATAAAAATCATAAAGTCCCCTTTATCGGCCTCCGGCCGATTTTTGGCTCATTTTTCAACAAAATAATGAAAATTTTTTTTTATCGGCCTTCGACTGATATAGAGCTTATTCTCAATAAATATAAATGGAAATTATAACTCCCCTTTTTTCGCTTCGGCCGATTTATTGGCTTTCAACAAATTTGATCGGCCTTCGACTGATAAAGGGCTTATTCTCAATAAATATAAATGCAAAATCTAAACTCCACTTTTATCGGCTCTCGGCGATTTGCGGCTTTCAACAAGTTTGATAAAAAACAAAAAATCCATTTTATCGGCGTTCGGCCGAATTTCCGCATCTTTTCAATAAATATAAATAAAATCATAAAGTCCCCTTTTATTTGTGGGCTCATTTTTCAACAAAATTAAATCAAAACATAAAATCCTCTTTGATCGGCCTTGACCGATTTGGGCTCATTTTCGACAGAATATAATAAAAAACAATAAATCCATTTATCGGCCTTCGGCCATTTGGGCGCATTGTTCAACAAATTAAAATAAAAAACCAAAACTCCCCTTTTATCGGTCTCGGATGGTTCGGGACTCATGTTTCAACAAAATTAAATTAAAACAACAAATCTCCTTTTTATCGGCCTTCGACCGATTTGGGGCTCATTATTCAATAAAATTTAAAAACAAAATTCCCTTTTACGGCCTTTGTCCGATTTGAGGCGTTGGGGTTAGAAAGACTTTTTACGAAAGAGAATAATGGATTGGATGCATCTCATGCCTAGAGGATGCATCCCTATCCTTCATCCATCCAAAGTGTCATATATGTAGTATATATTCATATGGTCACCAAAAGGATAAAAACATTTTGTTGGCCGAAATTAGTAACTTTATTAGTACGCTGACGTACTGTTAGCATATAAAAATTTTTTTATATATTTAAAAAAGTTTTATTACAGCAGGATGCAGCTTATAGGTGAACACGTATAGGTGAAATCCATGCAAAACTACGTAAGCCTCCGAAAAAACCTACGCCACCCACGCAAATTATACGCAAAAACTTAAGCTAATTTTCACCGATACGCACTCTGCTGTACTGTCTCGTTTCGGTTTATTTCACCATTTTCGAAAGTAAGTTTTTTACCGATAAATAAGTTGGCTGAAACTCAGCAAATCTAGAGTGCGTGCAAAACCGAAAAAACATAGCCGATATATATATGTTCGCCAAGTAGTAAGTATACATTTTTCACTATACAAAAATTAGTACCTTATTCGGATGAAAATAAAAGTCTTTTATTAAAATGTTATTCGCAAATAATAAAACTTCCATTTATGCTCTTTTGTAATCGACTCAAATGTAGTATCCTAATCGTAGCACGTAAAAGTTTGAATATTTACTCCCTCAGACAGGCCATTTAACCTCCTCACACCCATAAACGAGAACTTCGCTTTACACCAAAAGCCTATCTAAGGCAAACTTTGAGCGCTTATCACGGGAAAACTGGGGAAGTATCAATTTACTTTATTTGTCACTGATTGAGATCAAGGATAAAATTAAGTGAACAACACGTAACATTTTTTAAATTCGAAGTTTATAAACTAGATAACTGGAGAGAAAAGAGGGTCACTCACTTGTATTTCTTGAAAACCATACATTTTTTACAATACATATAAGTTACAAATTAGGAGTGAAACTTTAGCTATTAAAGCTGGTCTCAAATTTGAAATATGATATCTTGATCGCTTACAAAACAATTATTTATATCGCCAGCGTCGAAATATATGCAGTTAAATGTGAAAATATATGCTAATCAGCTGAAAACTCAAAATCAGTACCAACTTATTTTCTATATTGATGGATTTGTCTTTGTCGCTCTTTTTGGGTTAAATTGCCGTTCATTTTTTGAAGAAAAATATTTTTTGAAAAATATGTTTTTTCATTATTTTGAGTTTATAAAAATCACCTGTAAAAAAATTATTCTTCGTATAGAGACTAGCAGATAAAATAAACTATATTCAAAATAATCCTCAAATACTTTCCTAAAAACTTGCTCCTCAGAATTTCGAATTATGTATCGTTTTCACACAATTAATTTTTTAAGAAATTTTGACGAAATCCTAAAAAAAGAAGAAAAATAACTTTCGAACGCTCATCGTATAAAATTTTTAACAATATTTTCGAGAAAATTGCAACTCTATGACATATTTGAATGTAAGTCTGTGAGATGTTATTTCTACGCCGTTTTGGCTCCCGAAAATTCTTTTGCCTTGAGATAGGTCAAAGGGTGTGAGGGGTTAAGGCTTTTATTTTTGTGTTAAGTCCAAAGGTACAAAATATAATTGGTCAAAAAAAGTATGGTTTACGAGTTTATACGAGATTGTTTTCGTAATGATTTCCATTGACAAATGTTGATCAAAAATAATTCTAACTCACGTTTTTATTTTTTGGTTGTCAACGGTTATTTAGGAACCAAAATTGGTTAACAGTTATGATAAGGTAGGAGTGGAAGAAGTTTTTAGCTAAATTTTTTTTCACGCAAAACCTACGTTCACCTCCGAAAAACCAACGGATTTTTCACAGGCCTAAAAAACTGGCATATTTGAGATATTTTAAACTGCATCTGCTCTCTAATTAGTTTCAAAAAGTTTCTCTGAATTCAATATATTTTTTTTATTTTTAATGATCTTCTCAGCAGTCGAGTCTCGACTCGAGTCTGTGATACTTTCGCTGAGTGTCCTCACAAAATGCATCGACAATAAACAAAGGAGATAGCTTTTCTCATTTGATAAGGTTGGTTGTAAAGGTTTCGTATCTAGGAGTGTTAACATACAAAAATTTTTTGACAAATTGCTTGCAAGTAAAAGGCTAGTTCTCAAATTGGCGTATCCAAGAGAATCCGAAAAAGCCTTGTTGGTTATTTTTCATCGAGAATTGTCAATTAGGAACCACCATGCCTTAAGTTATGACTGATTCTTTAAAAATTTTAATTGCAGACCATCATAAAATATAAACGATAGCTGAGTTGCATTTTTTATTAGATCAAACATTATAAAACCAATGTTTATTCTTTTATCATAGTTATGGATAGGCCGCCGAGCTAAAAATTACGTACTCGATAACACTTTTCGTGGTTAGACGCTGTTGTATCGGGATTCTTATTTTTTCTCTGGATGCTAGGTATTAGAAAATGAACTCAAATTAACTGTGAATTAAGGAAAAGCAAGAAGTGTGCCAGTATTGGTGCATTTTCAGATCGCTTTATGAAAAAAAATAATGTGAATTTTTTTTTATTTCTTATCTTGAAATAAAAGTGTTAATTCTTGTAACAGTATACATGTTTATTGTGTTAACTTCACTAAGTACCGTTGAAAATACTAAGTATTAGAAAACCACTATTCATTCCAGTTCAGTTCAAACTTAACCTGATGTTGAAATTTTTTTTGATACAGATAAAGTAAATTCAGACACTGATGTTGTTTGGATATAAAAATGAGCAATGGATGCTTGATAGTGGAGCGCAAAATTGATAAGCATTTGATGCGTAATATCAGCCGGATTAAACCCCCGACAATAAAGCGCCATTGGGATTCGACAATAGTGGGATTCGTAATAGTGGGATTCGAACACGCGCTAAGAGATCACCCTCATTTTCACGGTTAACTTTGATTGGAACATGGATATTCACTGCATCTGTCGAGTTTATGGCAGTCTCTTAAACATTCAATAATCTTATGTAAGAAAATTAATAATCTTATAAATAAAATGAAAATACAATTTTGATAAATGATCGGTAATGATTCTTATGTCGGATGTTTTACAATCAATTATTTTGTCGGCAGGCATAAGCAGGAATTGTAACGGATGCATCACTTGCGAATTTTCCGTCTCCTTTCGCATCCAGCCGTGAATTTGGAATGGGTTTATCCTATCGGTTTTGTCTCTCGTCAGAGCAGGCCGATTTTTTGTAAAAATCGCTTTCCGTACAAGCACAAAAACTTATATTTTTGGATGGTCCAGAGATCTCAGGCCAAGAAGAGAATGAGAACAAATATGGATGATTGGAATGCTCGATATAATATATTTTAATCAATAAAAAAATTTTGGTGAATTTTTGTCAATTTATTTTCGCTTGGCGAATTGGAATGTTGTCGCGGGGGTCGCCGAAACCAATTATGGAAATTGGCCTATTTTTTGAGGGGAGTTACGATTCGGAATTAAGACCAAACATGAAGACAAGGACCTTTTGAGGTTCCATTTCCTCACAATTAAAGACACAAATACAAAAAAGAGAGATGAGTTGGAGTCCTTTGGAAAAACTGCATTTCTTCCATTTTTTTCTGATTTTTTTCTAGGTTTGTTAAAACTGAAGTTTCCCCCTAGAAACCCTAAGCCCCCTCTCTCTGATTTTTTGAGATTTTTGCATGTTTTTCATGGTAGTACACTATTGATATTGAGTTGTTTTTAATTACTAATAATTGTAAGAGATATAAAAAACTTGTCTTTAACTGAAATAATTTGTAAATACTTAGACAACGATTAACTTGGTGTAAAAATGGTACAGCAGATTATTCAGTTTGATCAGAAATTAGTTTTTTTATAAACTCTTAGTAATTCAAAATCGAGTTTTCTATATGTTGCAAAGGATTCGGTATTGGCGAAAGTTTACTATCTGAACAATTTGGAGGAATGTCAAATAAATTTACGACTATTTTCACCTTATTATTTTTATAAAAATGGTTCGCGAAAAACCACCTTCTTTTTTTTATAAAGGGAACTTATTTTTTTATGTATACTTATTTGAACTACAAAATATCCTACGTTGCACGTTAAACATATTAAATTCACTATTTTTGAGAAAAGATGCCAGCGGATTGAAGTACCATTTACACGTTTTTTTCAAAAAATGAAATATTGCTTTAATAGCCGTATTTTTTGGTGTCAAGTGGGAAAGAGCAGTAATCTGATGACGTCACTCGAGCAATCTGTAATGTTTATTTTTTGTAAGTTAGATAATTACCTGTGTGGTTTCACAAGCTCTGATTTTTCAAGACTTTCTCATCAAAATTATTATTTAATTAATGCTACTGCTGTAAAAAGTAATGAGTTTTGATCCAACAAGTAACTCAAAAATGCCATTTTTACAACATTCATTTGTTTTCAAAAAATTCTTTAGTTCCTATCAATTTATTGTTAATTTTAATTATTTGAAACTTAAACTCATCAGATATCAACCCGAAAATTGGAGTTAGTGTACCATTTAGTTGAGTCAAACCGTTCTTATTCAAACAATTTTGGATCTATTAATAATAGTTGGTGATATGAATATACTGAGATTGTTTTGAACTTTTTTGTACTTAAAATTTAACTTTACATTTTTAGATTAATTTTGCAGTGACATATTTAATTCTTCATTCTTATGATACTATTACAAGAAAATTATTAATTGTAGCAAGATTATAATTAACTTTTTGAAATGCGTATAATTTTGCTTCTTATTTTACTAAGGTAGAATTTTGAACTATTTACACATTATTATTTAAAACTGCCCAATTAACGACATACTATGAAACTTGTGTTAACACCACGTGGTTACTTGGTTGTTGAAAAATAGGTTTAACGTACCAATCAACCTATAAGTAAAACACGAAAGTGTATTTTCGCTCATTCTCGTTTTTCTAGATTTTGGAATAAGGACAAAATAAATAACTTTTAGAAACTAACGCGTAACTTAATCATTTGCAGGCTTAACTCACGCATTACGCATTCTATAACAGTGTACCAGAAGAATCAAAGGAACTGACCTGGTTAATTTCAACGTTAGAGAAATCAAAGAGAAAACAAAAAATAAAAGCAAACAGAACAAGAAAACCCGAAATTATTAGAGAAAAAAAACGATTAGAGAAAAAAAAATTCCATTTTAACGTAATTTATTTGCTTAGTCTGACGCGGACTTTAACAATAAAAGCCTACCGTGACACCAACGAGGTACAAAAAAATCCTAGGAGTAACTAGGTACTAGAGCCGTCGTGCCTAGTATAAAAAAAATTGTATTTAATAACGCTCCTTAAAAAGAGTTTGACATTATACCGTAAAAATATTTCGACTTATAAGACGTAAAAAAATAGCACTTTAAAAGAGTTCAGGGATCAATAACATTTTTAAAAAACTCGTTGCCGACGAAACGGATGAGACAAAAAACAAGCATTATAACGTTAGTCTTGAAAAAGCTATCGAACAAAATTTGAATTTTGCAATTTAACGCTAAAAATGAGATTGAAAAATTGAGTCTGCAAAAAGACGACCACAAATATACGACAGGGTGGCGCTAATGATAAGAATGTTTGAAAGGGAGTTAAGCAATTTCTCTAGCCGTGAAAGATTTACGACATTTAACGGTATAAATATTCAGGAAACAGACGTTATATCGGTTAAATTGAAACAATATTTTTCATTATTAGTTTCAGAAACGATGCGATCTAGAATTCTGAATTCTTGATGCAAATAAGAATAAAACTAGGGGAAAACGTGTGGAAACACTATCGATACCGCTAAACGAATATTAAAAGTTTCGGCAATTACATAAAATATATAAGCCAAAACTTATGGCGGCCAACAAAACGCCTTCAAGTTGTTAGTCGGGCATTTGATATCGAATTCAAGCCTGATGAAAGTTTTTTCTGTCAGTAATAAACTGACTAACGAACACGAAGTAGCTTGCTCGCTATTGGGCCTTTATAACGATAACAGATGGCGATAAAGAGTTAACTGCCGATAACTGTATTGACTTTTTAGGAGCGCTAATTATGTCTCAAAATCTAAAACAAAAAGAAGCACTGGGAAATTTTCCGTGACATACTAACGATATTGGATTCCCTAAAAACGGCAAATGCTGTAGCGCAAAAGGCTGAATACTACCGCGAAAGAGTTCAGCACGCACCACGAGCTCAACTTTTGGGGAGAATGAGAGCAACATTAAGCGCAACGAACCGCAACGTCACCGTACCGGTAACTAACCGCAACGACTTCGGAGTCCCTTACAATGAAATACCGGAATGGTATATTAAAGGTAACCGAGAATTTACGATCCAAATTACAGATCAAATTATTTTTAGAAATAATAATCGGGATACTAAAAGAGATACCGATAAAAAAAACTGACCAAAAAATCGAAAATGAAATCAGAAAAAGTGGAGATAAATCTTTCGTTACAATTTAGAAATAAAAAACCTTTTTAATGTAAGTGGTGATAAGTACGCATCAGCCTTACGTAACAAATCGTACTTTAACCTGGAAACATTTAACGTAATCATCGAACCAATATATGGTAGATGTGAGAATCAAATCTGCTGAACATTTGCGGTGACCGCGTGTGTTGACACAGCTAGTTACTATAATCTTGCCTTTACAATTATTTAAAATCTTAAACGGTAGCAGTAAAAAATTTAGAGCGATCAAATTTGACAATATCAGCATTAGCGGAATACCCCGTTTCAGTCGCCGGAAATTCACCGGTACAGTCATAGGAACCACGGGTATAGTCAAATTTTATTGATTTTTACGTTTTGACTCACAAATACCTGTCTTACTAGGTTATGAATTTTAAATTCTAAAAACGATCCGATCCTTTCATTTTCGAAAAAATAAATTAACGTTATATCGTAAAATTAATTTACAAATATTTTAAAACAATATTCAAATATTCCGAAAAATAGCGATATAAATAAGAATAAAACAATACTACAGATATTTCAAAAAATAGCTCAACACCGGTTGATACAAATAAAGCGCTAACTTCAAAAAAACCTAGGTATAACGATAAGCCAAGAATGTGATAAAAATCACCGAGAAAAGGTTGAAAACCTTGTTTTGAAATATAAAGAAATTTTTGGCGCAAATAGCGAAAAATTAGGTAGATTTCCGCTTGAAGTCCCTATTATAACCGAACCAAATATAACCGTTTACGTTAAGCAACATCCGATTGCAGCAGCCTATAAAACAGCTGTAACGGATGAAATCAAAAATATGGAAAAAATGGGGGTCATCGAAATTTGCGATCAACCTTCCGGCTGGAATAGCCCAATTTTCAGTGTGCCCAAAAAGGATGGGAAAGTCCGAATAGTAGCTAGTTTTAAACGTACCGTTAATACCGTGTTGTCCGAAACCAGCGATAAATACCAGTTACCGGACAGCGACATCTTATTTCAAGAAATAGGACTAGAAAATAATTTTTTTGCTACCCTTGATATAAAATCAGGGTATTGGCAATTTGCAATAAAAGTAGAAGACCGTCATAAAACGGCTTTCACATATGATAACGTTACATACGCCTTTAAAAGGCTACCTATGGGATTAAAAAATTCTGGAGATATTTTTTGTCGTCATATAACAAAAATCCTCGGAGAGGTTAAAAATAACAAACATTTCAAGTCATTTGTTGACGATCTTTTAATTCACGCTAATACTTTTGACGTGTACGTAAACACGCTCGAAGAAATTTTTAAAATATGCGAAAAATATAATTTGCGATTGAACCCCGAAAAATGTACTTTTCTTGGAAAAAGCGTCAAATTTCTCGGAAGAATTATTGATAAAGACGGGTACACAGGCGACCCTGAAAATATTTTAGCGGTAAAAAATCTATTGCCACCAAATAATAAAAAAAGCTGCAACAAGCCATCAGGCGCTTTGCATGGCTCAGATCATTTATTTCTACAAATATAGGTGAAAAAATAAGCGAAAGTTGTTTTAGCCAACTAATCGCAGAGCTTACGAAACTAAATAAAAAAGATGCGAAATTTCACTGGCCAGAAAGTGCACAAAAAGCCTTTGATAACGCTAAGACTAGACTTTCTTCCGAAAAATGCATCAGTTTTGTAGATTTTTCGCTTCCATTTACATTGGTCACTGATGCGTCTAGCGTCGCCATGGGCGCAGGTCTGTTACACATAATTAACGATAAACAAAAATTATAGCTTGAATAAGCAAAACATTTAACGAAACGGAAAAAAGATGGTCGGCGACAAAACGCGAATGCTACGCAATATTATTTGCTGTAGAAAAACTAAATTATTTTTTAGAAGGCCCGACACCATTTACGCTTTTAACTGATCATAAAAGTTTGACGTACTTAGACAGAAACGTTTTCTCTAACGCTAAAATAAGCCGCTGGCAAGAACGGCTTTCACAGTATTCGTTTATTTGTCAATATATTGAGGGATCATCAAATACCTTTGCAGATATGCTTTCAAGACCATTTTTACCGATATTAAAAAAAAAGACCCGGAAATGCCTACAAAAATATTAGGTGAATTTTACAAAGTACCGGAATCACAAATACGATTTTATATTCCAAGCTGGACTTTAGGAACAGCCGTATTACCAAAAACTGTATTATTACAAAAAGACGAACAAATTTCGTCAAAAACACTTTTAACGGTAGTCACAAACAAAAATTTAAGCGAAAAATCACCTTATCCCGAATTAACGGAAATTACAATAAAACAAAACCAGGACAAAACTCTAAACAAAAAAATAATTAATAACGTACAAGCCGGCGTTTCACCAGAAAAATGTTAACTTGACTTGACGGACGAAAATGAACGTTTTTTTCTAGATTTAAGACAAATTTAAAAATTCACGACATTACAAAAAATTTGATGATTAACGATAAAATTGTATTACCTAGAGCTCAATTGGCTCAATATTTACATATTTGTCATGACGATAGCGGTCATAGCGGTGTAGATCGTGTTATGCACTTAAGGGGGTGGGTGTCGCTTTTTGGTACCTTTCAAGCGCGTCTCAGATCAAATCTAGCGCAGTTGTAAAAAATCTGAGGATAATTGTTTGTAGATCT
>SCLH01001299.1:23473-54130 GCA_004367855.1 Oikopleura vanhoeffeni | reverse complement strand
CGGAAAAGGGTGGCGATGGGATGGACTGGGATGGATAAAAATCAAGGATAGCTTATCAAGGGATGGTTTTATCTCTTTTCATCTTTTTTTATCCCCTAGCACCCCTTGTTCATCACATTTTTTTTTTTAAATACGAAATCTTTTTCATCATTTAAAAGTTTTTTGGCAAAAGAAGATATAAAAGGTTGAAAATTTTTAAGGAGGGAACGGCTCCTAGGTCTAAAAATACCTTTTAAGGGGGGACCGGCTCCGAAACTGAAAAATATTTTTGGGGGAAACGGCTCCGAGCTAACATATTTAAAGGGGGGACCGGGCTCTGATTCTGAATTTTTTCAGGTGGAACGGCTCTGACTCTAAAATATTTTGAGGGGGTGACCGGCTTCCGAGTCTGGAAATATTTCAAAAGGACGAACAGTCTCGAAATATAAATTACCAAAAATAATACAGGTGCTTTCATTGCTGAGTGTGTGATATGGAACAGCGGAAGGGCAACCCGAGCAGGAGCATCTAGCGAGAATCTAGCGGGCTCAATTAACCGCGACGATTTTGGCGGTTTTTCATGATTTTTGACTTAAACATCTATCTCCTCTCGAAGTTAAATTTCAAAATGGGGCCAAATTTTTTTTTAAAAGTATACTTTGTGACATTCTTAAGAAACTTGATGCAGTTTTCCCAAATGCGATGCAGATTGAAATGATGATCTTCGGGAAAAAAATTTTGAAAAACCTTCGGAAAAAAATGGCTTCGATTTTTTCTTTTCAAGTAGGCTCAAAAGAAAGGCGTCAAACATTGAACAAGAAAGTAGGCTTACGTAACCGCCAATTTTTGCAGTTTTAGTGGCCAAAATCTAAACAACAATATTTTTTGACATAATTTCGGAAAAAAACTCTTTGAAAAAATCACAAAAACAAGAAACTTTCGAAACATTTTTTTGCGATTGATCGGAGAATACATTTGTAGACCCTCGAAGCAATTTGGTTGCACGCTGATGGCCTCTAACAGTTCCATAAAATCAGACGAACCCCCCCCTAAGTTTGTTATTCAGAAATTTTGATCTACGAATTCGTCCCGCATTCATGAAAATTTGGCTTGTATTCTTACGAATTTGATCATTAGCTACGATTTTAGCCATTTGTATTTTCATTAATTCAATCTCACAAATGTTTTTATTAAGGGATAGAAAGAGATAAAAGGGAAGAATGCATCCCCAATCCCCCTCATCTCATCCCTTTTATCTCTTTTTTGGGAGATAAAAAGGGAAAGGGATGGAAAATCGGAGGGAGAATGCATCCCTTTTGGAAGCCTGCGATAGGACTTAAATAATATGTATCCGAGAGTGCTTAAATATAAGTTTATCATATAACCTGCACATCCCATGACTAATAAAGAGTAGTTTTCTTAATTTCCTCGCGGAACATGTAAAATTGAAGTAAATTTCTTTATATTGGGTTTCACCAAAACTGGACAAAACAACTACTCACGTGCCACTGCGGTGGGAAGCTTTGACTCGCTTTTATGTGGCTCAACCCGTTTTATGTTGGCTTACAATAAAATATATTGATAACAGATCTGAATATTTAAATGATAACAAACAAGACGCGAGATACAGCCACCCAATCAAAACTCTGGATTTTCAAAATAGGCGGATTTCATGGGTCAAATTTGGAAGGAACAAACAATCAAATGCTCAGATTCCGCATTTTTTAATATTAAGGACTGTCCTCTGAGGATCAGTGGATCCATAAAGTCATTCATTATGAAGCATTTCTGAGATTCTTCAATTCAGAAAAAAAATAGAAAATTGTCGAAATTTCCACCCTCTGGCGCAAATAAGTCCACGGTAATTTCCAAGATTCTTCATTTTAAAAAGTGCATTGGTCATATCAAGAAATGGGTTTTTAACTTTTGGAGAGTATTTATGACGAACTTTATTCGTTATCACCACTTTTAAAATTTCCCGGCCCTGATTAGGAAACCGTAGTGTTTTTAAGTAGTAGGGCCGGGATATTTAACAAAAGTGTGAATAGGGGATATTAGATAAAAAACTTTCTGTATTATTATTTTTGGTTTAATAAAAAAAGCTTTCATTTATAATGCTATTATTGTTCTTCTTATAATAGGCAATAATCCCTACAACGTCCAATTGCTTTTTTTTCAGATAGTGTGTTCTTTTTAGTACATAATGGCGTTTAATTGATGGAGATCAGAAAGATAATAAGGTCATTAAAGATAACATGCAACAGATGGGGAGAAAAAATGGACGCGGATCAACTTTAGAACATATTTTCTGCTGGAACTTAAATACTCAATTTTTTTACCAAAATAGCCGGTAAACTTTTATCGCTTAATTAGTTTTATTCCTTAATTTCTAAATAAAAATACTTATGAAATCTCACTCTAGAAAATACAGTATGTCTTAGTTTTTGCAGGAATTTGAGGAAGACCGAAAGAATTTCTCCCCAATTTATAGACGATTCTCCAACTCATTATTTTTTTCGCACGAAAGAATAAGACAGACACTGTAATTTACCTTTAAACTACCTGTAATTTAATATTTCATTAGCGAATAGCTAGGACCATCAGCTGGTGGTCAGGATTTGTTTTAAAAGGTTCTTAAATTCAACAAAAATTTGTTTCTAGGGTGGATAAATATCAGAAACAACCGAAATAAACTTCAAAACTACCAAAAATAAAACACAGGACCGCTGGAAGGCAAAACTCGAAATTTCACATTTTTTAGAAATACACATGTTCACCATTGGTTTGTTTGTCGGGTGAATCAATATCAGAGAATATGAAAATGAACTTTGAAAAATGACCAAAGATCCAACTTAAAGAGTAAGTTTTGAATTTGAGCATATTATATGGTAAATGTGGGCCAAAAATTAAACTTTCTCTGCCCACACTAAATTTATTCAACTCTAGACTTGAAATCTTTGAAGTCTTGAAACGCTCTAACATTATTTCTTTCGAAAACTTGATAATGCATACTGCGAAACGTTGTTTAGAATAAAGATATATATATGGTTATTATAAAAAAGCTCGAATTCCATATACCGTTTACCGATTAACATATCCTTTTCCAACCCCCTTGAATCAAAAACCGGTTCTGTATTGTACAAGTACGTTATTGTAAAACTACGTATTGTACAATACAAAAACGTTTTGATTCAAGGGGGTTGGAACAGGATATAACTTTACCGTCTAAATGAGAAATAATTTATCACAAATAAGATATGATGCTCAATCGTGGTAAATTGTGAAGAAATAACTGAATTGAAAAAACTCGGTGTGTTTGTATTGTCTGCTGATAAGAAAAACTTGATCATTTATTTAACGTACTTGATAGTTTTTTAAATTCAAAGGTTCGCCGAAAACTGGAAAAATTATTGCTCTCATTCATTCCACCAATTTTAAACCCTTATCTGTTCGAACTAAGTAGTCCAAAAATAACTGTAACTCTTTTTTAGTCGAGCGAAAATAAGTATCCTTATCCTTACGAACATAAAAGTTTCTTTAATAAATGTTTGCCCGAATCGTTAAAAATTAAATTTTGTCTTTTTACTTGACAAAATTTAGTAACCTTATCATTACGCTACACTAGATTTTTTTATTATTACAACTTTTTTCTCGACCAAATCCGGGGGTGACAGGTCTACAGTACACACATGAAAGCAGGCTTCCAAAAAAGGATAGGGATAGACTACCTCCCTTCATAGGAGATAAAAGGTATATGCCAGGGATCGGCATATAGGATCGTATCGATTTAAATTTAAAAATTTGATTTGAAAATGAGACCCGAAATCAGCCAAACCGATAAAGAGGATTTTATATTATTAATTTAATTTTGTTGAAAAATGAGCCCCAAATGGGCAAAACCCGATGAAGGGGGATACTATATTACTAATTAAATTTTTTTTGAAAATGACCCCAAATCGGCCGAAGCCCGATTGAAGCGAATTTTATGTTTTTATTTTTAATTTGTTGAAAAAAGAGCTCCAAATCGCCGAAGTCCGATTTAAAAGGGATCTTATGTTTCAATATTATAAATTCTGAAAAAATGAGCCTCAAATCAGCCGAAACCCGATTAAGGGGAATATAATATTATTTAATTTTTTTGAATAATGAGCCCCAAATTCGGCCGAAGGCTGATAAAAGGTGATTTTAAGTTTTAAATTTATTTGAAAAATGAGCACCAATCGGCCGAAGGCCAATTAAAGGGGATTTTATTGTTTTTAATTTTAATTTGTTTGAAATGAGACCCAGAATTGGCCAAAGACCAATGAAAAGAGATTTTTATGGCTTTTGATTTATATTTGTTAAAAAATGAGCCCGAAATCCTGCCAAAAGCCCATAAAGGGTTTTATGTTTATTATTTAATTTTGTTATTAAAATGCGTCTCAATCGGGCAAGGCCGATAAAAGTTTTTTTTTGTTTTCTTTCGTTAAAAATGAGCCTCAAATTGGTCGGAGGCCGATAAAAGGGATTTTTTGTGTTTTTATCAAATTCTGTTGAAAAATGAGCCCCGAATCGGCCGAAGACCGATAAAAGGGGATTTTTTAGTTTTTATTTTGTTTTGATGAAAATGCGTCTCAAATCGGCCGAAGGCCGATAAAAAAGGATTTTTTGTTTCTTTTGTCGAATGAGCCCCAAATCGATTAAAGGGATTTTTTTCTATCAATTTTTTTTTGAAAATAAGCCCGAATCGGCCAAAGGCCGATGAAAGCGGGTTTTTTTTTTTTGTTGAATAATGAGCCAAATCGGTCAAAGGCAGATAAATGGGTAATTTTTTTTTTTATTCAATTTTCTTGAAAAATAGCCCACAAATCGGCCGTAGCGATAAAAGGGGACTTTATGATTTTTATTTATATTTATTTAAAAATGAGGCCCTTTCAACAAAATTATATATTAAACATAAATATCCCTTTTATCGGCCATCGACCAATTTGGAGCTCATTTTTCAACAACATGAAATAAAAATATAAATTCCCCCTCTTATTGGCCTCGATCGGATTTGGGACTCAGTTTTTCAACAAAATTAAATAATAACCATAAAATCCCCTTTTATCGGCCTTTGACCGATTTCGGGGCTCATTTTCCAACAAATCTAAATAAAAATCATAAATTCCCGTTTGATCGGCCTCCGGCCGATTTTTGGGCTCATTTTTCAACAAAATTTAAATGAAAATTTTTATTTTATCGGCCTTCGACTGATATAGAGCTTATTCTCATAAATATAAATGGAAATAATAAACTCCCCTTTTTCGGCTTTCGCCGATTTGTGGCTTTCAACAAATTTGATCGGCCTTCGACTGATAAAGGGCTTATTCTCAATAAATATAAATGCAAATCATAAACTCCACTTTTATCGGCTTTCGGCGATTTGCGGCTTTCACAAGTTTGATAAAAAACAAAAAATCCATTTTATCGGCGTTCGGGCCGAATTTCCGCATTTTTCAATAAATATAAATAAAAATCATAAAGTCCCCTTTTATTTGTGGGCTCATTTTTCAACAAAATTAAATCAAAACATAAAATCCTCTTTGATCGGCCTTCGACCGATTTGGGCTCATTTTTCGACAGAATATAATTAAAAAACAATGAATCCCATTTTATCGGCCTTCGGCCATTTGGTGCGCATTGTTCAACAAATTAAAAAAAAAACCAAAATCCCCTTTTATCGGTCTTCGGATGTTCGGGACTCATGTTTCAACAAAATTAAATTAAAAACAACAAATCTCCTTTTTATCGGCCTTCGACCGATTTGGGGCTCATTATTCAATAAAAATTTAAAAACAAAATTCCCTTTTACGGCCTTTGTCCGATTTGAGGCGTTGGGGGTTGAAAGACTTTTACGAAAGAGAATAATGGGATTGGATGCATCTCATGCCCTAGAGGATGCATCCCTATCCTTCATCCATCCAAAGTGTACATATTAGTGTAGTATATATTCATATGGTCACCAAAAGTGATAAAAAACATTTTGCTTGGCCGAAATTAAGTAACTTTATTAGTACGCTGCGTACTGTAGCATATAAAATTTTTTTATATATTTTAAAAAAGTTTATTACAGCAGGATGCAGCTTATAGGTGAAACACGTATAGGTGAAAATCCATGCCAAAACTACGTAAGCCTCCGAAAAACCTACGCCACCCACGCAAAATTATACGCAAAAACTTAAGCTAATTTTCACCGATACGCACTCTGCTGTACTTGTCTCGTTTCGGTTTATTTCACCATTTTCGAAAGTAAGTTTTTTACCGATAAAAATAAAGTTGGCTTGAAACTCAGCCAAATCTAGAGTGCGTGCAAAAACCGAAAAAAAAGCCGAATATATATATGTTCGCCAAGTAGTAAGTATACATTTTTCCAACTATACAAAAATTTAGTACCCTTATTCGGATGAAAATAAAAGTCTTTATATTTAAATGTTCGCCAAAATAATAAAATTCCATTTATGCTCTTTTGTAATCGACTCAAATGTAGTATCCTAATCGTAAGCACGTAAAAGTTGAATATTTACCCCTCAGACAAGAGCCATTTAACCTCCTCACACCCATAAACGAGAACTTCGCTCACACCGAAAGCCTATCTAAAGGCAAACTTTGAGCGCTTATCACGGGAAACTGGGAAGTATCAATTTACTTATTTGTCACTGATTGAGATCAAGGATAAAATTAAGTGAACAACACGTAACATTTTTAAATTTCGAAGTTTATAAACTAGATAACTGCGAGAGAAAAGAGGGTTCACTCACCTTGTATTTCTTGAAAACCATACATTTTTTACAATGACACTATTAAGTACAAATTTAGAGTGAAACTTTAGCTATTAAGAGCTGGTCTCAAAATTTGAAATATGATATCTTGATCGCTACCAAAACAATTATTTATATCGCCAGCGTCGAAATATATGCAGTTAAATGTGAAAATATATGCTAATCAGCTGAAACTCAAAATCAGTACCAACTTATTTTCTATATTTGATGATTTGTCTTTTGTCGCTCTTTTTGGTTAAATTGCCGTTCAATTTTTTCGAAAAATATTTTTTGAAAAATATGTTTTTTCATTATTTTGAGTTTATAAAAATCACCTGTAAAAAAATTATTCTTCGTATAGAGACTGCAGATAAAATAAACTTATATCAAAATAATCCTCCAAATACTTTCCTTAAAAACTTGCTTCCTCAGAATTTCGATATTATGTATCGTTTTCACACAATTAATTTTTTAAGAAATTTTGACGAAAAATCCTAAAAAAAAGAAGGAAAAATAACTTTCGAACCGCTCATCGTATAAAATTTTTTAACAATATTTTCGAAAAAAATTGCAAACTCTATGACATATTTGAATTGTAAGTCTGTGAGGATGTTATTTTCTACGCCGTTTTGGCTCCCGAAATTCTTTTGCCTTGAGATAGTCAAAGGTGTGAGGGGGTTAAGGCTTTATTTTTGTTGTTAAGTCCAAAAGGTACAAAATAATTGGTCAAAAAAAGTATGGTATTACGAGTATTTATACGAGATTGTTTTCGTAATGATTTCATTGACAAATTGTTGATTCAAAAATAATTCTAGACTTCAACGTTTTTATTTTTTGGTTGTCAACGGTTATTTAGGAACCAAAATTCGGTTAACAGTTATGATAAGGTAGGAGTGGAAGAAGTTTTTAGCTAAATTTTTTTTCACGCAAAACCTACGTTCACCTCCGGAAAAACCAACGGATTTTTCACAGGCCTAAAAAACTGGCATATTTGAGGATATTTATAAATGCATCTGCTCTCTAATTAGTTTCAAAAAGTTTCTCTGAATTCAATATAATTTTTTTTATTTTTTAATGATTCTTCTCAGAGTCGAGTCTCGACTCGAGTCTGTGATACTTTCGCTGAGTGTCCTCACAAAATGCATCGACAATAAAACCAAAGGAGATAGCTTTTCTCATTTTGATAAGGTTGTGTTGTAAAGGTTTTCGTATCTAGGAGTGTTAACATACAAATTTTTTTTGACAAATTGCTTGCAAGTAAAGGCTAGTTCTTCAAATTGGCTATCCAAAGAGAATCCGAAAAGCCTTGTTTGGCTTATTTTTCATCGAGAATATGTCAATTTAGGAACCACCATGCCCTTAAGTTATGACTGATCTTAAAAATTTTAATTGCAGACCACATAAAATATAAACGATAGCTGAGTTGCATTTTGTTATTAGATCAACATTATAAAACAATGTTTATTCTTTTATCATAGTATGGATAGGCCGCCGGAGCAAAAATACGTACTCGATAACACTTTTCGTGGTTAGACGACTTTGTTATCGGGATTTCTTATTTTTTCTCTGGATGCCTAGGTATTGAAAATGAACTCAAATTAACTGTGAATTAAGGAAAAGCAAGAAGTGTGCCAGATTGGTGCATTTTCAGATCGCTTTATGAAAAAAATAATGTGAAATTTTTTTTATTTCTTATCTGAAATAAAAGTGTTAATTCTTGTAACAGTATACATGTTTATTGTGTTAACTTCACTAAGTATCCGTGAAAATACTATAGTATAGAAAACCACTATTCATTCCAAGTTCAGTTCAAACTTAACCTGATGTTGAAATTTTTTTTTTGATACAGATAAAGTAAATTCAGACACTGATGTTGTCTTGGATATAAAAATGAGCAAGGATGCTTGATAGTGGGAGCGCAAAATTGATAAGCAATTTGATGCGTAATATCAGCCGATTAACCCCCGGACAATAAAGCGCCATGGGATTCGACAATAGTGGGATGTAATAGTGGGATTCGAACACGCGCTAAAGAGATCACCCTCATTTTCACGGTTAACTTTGATTGGAACATGGATATTCACTGCAATCTGTCGAGTTTATGGCAGTCTCTTAAACATTCAATAATCTTATGTAAGAAAATTAAATAATCTTATAAAATAAAATGAAATACAATTTGAATAAATGATCGGTAATGATTCTTATGTCGGATGTTTTACAATCAATTATTTTGTCGGCAGGCATAAGCAGGATTGTAACGGGATGCATCACTTGCGAATTTTCCGTCTCCTTTCGCATCCCAGCCGTGAATTTGGGAATGGATTATCCTATTCGGTTTTGTCTCTCGTCAGGCAGGCCGATTTTTTGTAAAAATCGCTTCGTTACAAAAGCACAAAAACTTTATTTTTGGATCTGTTCCAGAGATCTCAGGCCAAGAAGAGAATGAGAGAAAAATATGGATGATTGGATATGCTCGATTAATATAATTTTAATCAAAATAAAAAAATTTTGGGTGAATTTTTGGTCAATTATTTTCGCTTGGCGAATTGGAATGTTGTCGCGGGGTCGATGAAACCAATTATGGAAATTGGCCTATTTTTGAGGGGAGTTCGATCGGAATTAAGACCAACATGAAGACAAGGACCTTTTGAGGTCCATTTCCTCACAATTAAAGACACAAATACAAAAAAGAGAGATGAGTTGGAGTCCTTTGGAAAAACTGCATTTCTTCCATTTTTTTCTGATTTTTCTACGTTTTGTTAAAACTGAAGTTTCCCCCTAAGGAAACCTCTAGCCCCTCTCTCTGATTTTTTTGAGATTTTTTGCATGTTTTTCATGGTAGTACACTATTGGATATTGAGTTGTTTTTTAATTACTGAATAATTGTAAGAGATATAAAAAACTTGTCTTTAACTGAAATAATTTGTAAATAACTTAATGACAACGATTAACTTGGTGTAAAAATGTACAGCAGATTATTCAGTTTGATCAGAAATTAGTTTTTTTATAAACTCTTAGTAATCAAAATCGAGTTTTCTATATGTTGCAAAGGATTCGGTATTGGCGAATAGTTTACTATCTGAACAATTTGGGAGGAATGTCAAATAAATTTACGACTATTTTCAACCTTATTATTTTTATAAAAATGGTTCGCGAGAAAACCACCTTCTTTTTTTTATAAAGGGAACTTATTTTTTTATGTAACTTATTTGAACTACAAAATATCCTACGTTGCACGTTAAACATATTAAATTCACTATTTTTGAGAAAAGATGCACGGATTGAAAGTACCATTTACACGTTTTTTTCAAAAAATGAAATATTGCTTAATTAGCCGTATTTTTGGTGTCAAGTGGGAAAGAGCAGTAATCTTGATGACGTCACTACGAAGCAATCTGTAATGTTTATTTTTTGTAAGTTAGATAATTACCTGGTGGTTTCACAAGCTTGATTTTTTCAAGACTTTCTCATCAAAAATTATTATTTAATTAATGCTACTGCTGTAAAAAGTAATGAGTTTTGACCAACAAGTAACTCAAAAATGCCATTTTTACAACATTCATTTGTTTTCAAAAATTCTTTAAGTTCCCTATCAATTTATTGTTAAATTTTAATTATTTGAAACTTAAACTCAATCAGATATCAACCGAAAATTGGAGATTAGGTGTACCATTTAGTTGAGTCAAACCGTTCTTATTCAAACAATTTTGGATCTATTAATAATAGTGGTGATATGAATATACTGAGATTGTTTTGAACTTTTTTGTACTTAAATTTAAACTTTACATTTTTAGATTAATTTTGCAGTGACATATTTAATTCTTCATTTCTTATGATACATATTACAAAGAAATTATTAATTGTAGCAAGGATTATAATTTAATTTTTGAAATGCGTATAATTTTTTCTTCTTATTTTACTAAGGTAGAATTTTGAACTATTTACACATTATTATTTAAAACTGCCCAAATTAACGACATACTATGAAACTTGTGTTAACACACGTGGTTACTTGGTTGTTAAAATAGGTTTAATCGTACCAAACAACCTATAAGTAACACGAAAAGTGTTATTTTTCGCTCATTCTCGTTTTTCTTAGATTTTTGGGAATAAGACAATAAATAACTTTTAGAAATAACGCGTAACTTATCATTTGCGGCTTAACTACGCATTACGCATTTTCATATACAGTCGGTACCAAAGGAATCAAGGAACCTGACCTGTTAATTTTAACGTTAGAGGGATAATCAAAGGAAAACAAAAAATAAAAGCAAACAGAACGAAGAAACCGAAATTATTAGAGAAAAAACACGATTAGAGAAAAAAAATTTCCATTTTAACGGTAATTTATTGCTTTAGTCTTGACGCGGACTTTAAAACAATACAAAGCCTACCCGTGACACCAACGAGGTACAAAAAAAATCCTAGGAGTACTAGGGATACTAGAGGCCGTTCGTGCTAGTATAAAAAAAAATTGTATTTATACGCTCCTTAAAAAGAGTTTGACCATTTATACCGGTAAAAATTATTTCGGACTTATAGACGTAAAAAATTAGCACTTTAAAGAGTTCAGGGATCACATAACATTTTTTAAAAACTCGTTGCCGACGAACGAGATGAGACAAAAAACAAGCAGTTATAACGCACTTGTCTTGAAAAAAGCTATCGAACAAAATTTGAATTTTGCAATTTAACGCTAAAAATGAATTGAAAAAATTTGAGTCTGCAAAGACGACAAAATATACGACAGGGTTGGCCGCTAATGATTAAAATGTTTGAAAGGGGAGTTAAAGGCAATTTCTTCTGCGTGAAAGATTTACGACATTTAACGGTATAATACTTCAGGAAACAGAACGTCTTATATCGGTTAAATTGAAAACAATATTTTTTCATTATTAGTTTCAGAAAACGGAATGCAGATCTAGAATCTGGAATTCTTGATGCCAAATAAGAATAAAACTAGGGGAAACGTGTGGAAACACATCGATACCGCTGAAACGAATATTAAAGTTCGGCAATTACATTAAATATATAAGCCAAACTTTATGGCGAGCCAACAAAACGCTTCCAAGTTGTTAGGTCGGGATTTGATATCGAATTCAAGCCTGATGAAAAAGTTTTTTCTGTGCAGTAATAAACTGACTACGAACTACGAAGTAGCTTGCTCGCTATTCGGGCCATTTATACGATAACCAGATGGCGATTAAAGGAGTTTAAACTGCGATATAACTGTATCTGACTTTTTAGGACGCTAATTATGTCTCAAATCTAAAAAAAAGAGCACTGGAAATTTGTCCGTGACATGGACTAAACGATATTTGGATTCCTAAAAACGGCAAATGCTGTTGTAGCGCAAGGCTGAATACTACGCGAAAGAGTTCAGCAACGCACCAACGAGCTCACTTTTTGGGGAGAGAAATGAGAGCAACATTAAGCGCAACGAAACCGCACGTCAACCGCCTACGGTAATAACCGCAACGACTTCGGAGGTCCCTTACAATGAAATACCGGAATGGTATATAAAGGGTAACCGAGAATTTACGATCCAAATTTACAGGATCAAAGTTATTTTAGAAATAATAATTCGGGATACTAAAAGATACCGATAAAAATAAAACTGACAAAAAATCGAAAATGAAAATCAGAAAAAGTGGAGATAACTTTTCGTTACAATTTTAGAAAATAAAAAACCCTTTTTTTAATGGTAAGTGGTGATAAGTACGCATCAGCCTTACGTAACAAATCGTACTTTAACTGGAAACATTTAACGTTATCATCGACCAAATAGATGTTGGTAGATTGAGAACTCAAATCTTTGCTGACACATTTGCGGTGACCGGTGTGTTGACACAGCTAAGTTACTATCATCTATCACCTTTACAATTATTTTAAATCTTAAACGGTTTAGCGTAAAATTGTAAGCGATCAAATTTGAACAATATCAGGCTTAGCGGAATTACCACGTTTCAGTCGCCGGGAAATTCACGGTACAGTTCATAGGAACCTACCGGGTAGTAGTCAATTTTATTGCATTTTTACGTTTTGACATCACAAATACCTGTCTTACTAGGTTATGAATTTTTAAATTCTAAAACGATCCGATCCTTTTCAATTTGCGAAAATAAATTTAACGTTATTATCGTAAATTAATTACAAAATTTTAAAACAATATTCAAATTTCCGGAAATAGCGGATTATAATAAGAATAAAACAATACTACAGATTATTTCAAAAAATAGTACCAAACACCGGTTGATATAAATTAAAGCGCAAACTTTTAAAAAACCTAGGAATAACGGTAAATCAAGAAATCCGATGAATCACCGAGATAAGGTTGAGCAAAACCTTTTTTTAAATATAAAGAAATTTTTGGGCCGCAAAATAACGGAAAATTTAGTAGATTTCCGCTTGAAGTCCCTATTATAACCGAACCAATTCAAAACTGTTTTGTAAGCAACATCCCGAATCGCCAGCAGCCTATAAAAGGTGTAACGGATGAAACTACAAAATTATGGGAGGAAACATGGGGTCATCGAACATCTGCGTGAAACCCTTCCCGGCTGGAATAGCCCATTTGTACGTGTGACCCAAAAAGGGACGAAAAAGTCCGAATAGTCGCAAATTTCAACGTGTACCGTTTCAAATACCGTGCTGTCCGCAAACTAGCGAAAATACAGGTTGCCGGAAACCCAGCGACACTGGCGTTATTGCAACGAAACAGGACTAGAAAACAATTGTTTTTGCTACCCCTGAGTATAAATATCAGGGTTATTGGCAATTTGCAATAAAAGCAGAAGATCCAGTCATAAACGGCTGTTCCACTTATGATAACGTTAATGACGCTTCAAAAGGCTCCTATGGGATTGACAAAATTCTGGAGAATTTTTTTTGTGTCACTATAAAACAAATCCTCGGAGAGCGTTAAACTAACAAAATTTTAAGCTCATATTGTTGACCGATCTCCTAATTCACGGCTAATACTTTTGACGTATTTACATAACACGCTCGAAGAGAATTTTCTTAAAAATATGCGGAAATATAATTTGCGACTGAATTCCGAAAATGTCACTTTTCTTGCGAAAAGTTGTCAAATTTCTCGGAAGCAATTTATCGATAAAAGACGGGTACACAGGCGACTCCTGAAAAATATTTCTTAGACGGTGTAAAAATTTATTGCCACCCAATAAGAAAAAACGAGCGCTGCCAACAGCCATCGTGCGGTTTGGCCTGGGCTCAGATCGTTATTTCTACAAAATATAGCGTTTGAAAACAATAAGTGAAAGTTGTTTTAGCCAACTAATGCAGCAGGCTTACGAAACTAATATAAAAAAGATGCAAAATTTCAAACTGGGCCAGGAAAGTGCCCAAAAAGCCTTTGATAACGCTAAAACTAGACTTTCACTCCTGCAAATGCATCAGTTTTTGCAAATTTTTTCCGCTTCTCCCATTTTCACCATTGGTCACTTGACTGCGTCTAGTCGTTGCCATGGGGCGCAGTACTGTTACAGATAATTAACGCGTAAAACAAAAAATTATAAGCTTTGTATACAGCAAACACATTATAACGCAAAACAGAAAAAGATTGGTGAGCGGACCAGAACGGGCATGCTACGCGATTTTTTGCATGTAGAAAACATTAAATTTATTTATTAAAGGCATCCATACACCATTGGTACTTATTTAACGGACTCATAACAATTCTACGTTATTTAGAACAGAAACGTTTTTCTAACGCTTAATAACAGCCGTGGCTAAGAACGGCTTTCACAGTATTTCGTTTTATTTGGTCAACTATATCGAGGGATCCATTCAAATACCTTGCAGATATGCTTTCAAGACCATTCTCTTACCGATATCTGAAAAAAGACCAAGAAATGCCTACAAAAGTATTAAGGTGATATTTTACTAAGTACCGGAGAATCACAAAATACGATTCTTATATGTCCAAGTGGAGCTTTGGAACAGCCGTCATACCAAACAGTATTATCCTACAAAAGACGAACACAAATTTCGTCAAAACACTTTTAACGTTAGTCACAAACAAAAATATTTGACTCGAAAATCGCACTTATCGAATCTAACGGAATTGACAGTAAAACCAAACGAGGGACAACAATTCTCAAAAAATAATTAATTATTGTTCAAGCCGGCCGTTTTACCAGAAAAATGGAAACTGTGACTACAGAACGGAACTGAAATGCGTTGTTATTTCATAGAATTTTTAAACATATTTAAAATTCACGAAATTACCAAAACAATTTGCATGCGTTAGCACGATAAAATTGGTACTCCGTAGAGCTCAAGTGGCTCATTATTTACATATTTGCCACGACGTAGGCGGGTCAGTAGCGGTGTAGGACCGCTGTGACTGCACCTAATGGCAGCATGTCTGTATGTTCCCGGAAACAACTGACGATATTTTAAACTTACGTTAGTTCATGTGCTCACGTGTTTAAAACGTAAAGCGTTTCGTATATGCAAAAAAAAATATACAAATGCAAAAATTTAGATCACGGTAGTAAACCGTTTGAAGTCATCACATAGACTTATTTGTTCACATGAAGCAATCACGTTACCGGTAAAAAATATATCTGACAATTATGGACCAATTTAGCCGGTGGCTTTATGTTTGTGCCTGTTACCGAGATAGAGCTCAAGACGGCCCGTAGCAGGCCTAACCCAATATATCCTTGATATATGGGTGCCCAAAAATTATGCAGTGACCGCGGATGTCATTTTCTTGAATTCACTTTTCGCAAACTTTGCGATAAATTTGCATAAAACATAGAATTAGCGCCGCCTAGTAGACCCCAATCGACGTGGGCAATCGAAAGAGTTCACAGAACTCTCAAAATACGCTTTGGGTACTTTGTAACGAGCAAAATCAAGATTGGGAAGGATATGCTTCCTTTACGCTAGAAGAGCTGCATAATATTAACGTTAATCTAGTCTACAAAATGTAGCCCATATTACGCCATTTATCGCGTAGCACCGAACGTTACCGGTTTATTGAGGATATTACAGTAATTTAACGCCTCTTGAATACGGTTGCAAAAACATCTTAGCTACGTTAAAAAAGGCCTATGGCGCCATGAAAATGTGCCAAGCGGAGCCGACAATAACGTTAGAAACCGAAATAGACCCTAAAAATCAAATAGTCGAAATTATCCCGGGAGACCAAGGTCCTTATAAAAAGAGACCAAGCCGTTTAGCGCAAACACAAATCGCCATGGGTGGTGTCCTATAACGTTAGCGCTTACAAACGATTCAATTCGTAGAAAATTGAAAAAGATAATTAAAATTGATTTTATTCAACGTAACTCAAGTGGTCAAAGTAACCAGATAGGAAAAACCATCTTAAACCGGTTTATAGAGTTACCAGGTGTGTCAAAATTTTACCGGTAAATCTGGGAGGTCCGAGCGTGAAGAACATGGACAAGTCAACGCAGCAAAACGAAGATTTACGTCAGCCAAAAAATGCCCGCCAATGAGAATTCGAAAAACCCAGAACGATTGCAAAATTCAAACGAATGCCAAGTCCTATATATTTAAAATGGACAAAACTTACTGTTTACGGTTAACCTATTCTGGAGGGCTGTTAACACCACGTGGTTACTGGTTGTTGAAAATAGGTTTAACGTTACCCAATAACCTATAAGAAAAACAGCGAAAGTGTATTTTCGCTCATTCTCGTTTTTCTAGATTTTTGATAAGACAAAATAAATAACTTTTAGAAACTAACGGTAACTTAATTCATTTGCAGGCTTAACTCACGCATTACGCATTCTATAACACTTGTGCACTATACTTGACTAACTGTCGTCACCACTCTGTATTTTTGGAGTGCGAATAGATAACAATAATAATAATTATATTTCTTTTCTATCCCAATTAATCGCAAAGAAAAAGATGCCTGGGCATAAATTTGGAAATTAAACTCAAATAACAAAAAATTGAGATAAACGTTTTATTGCTTAAAACTTATAGGCTATAAGTTGAAATGCTTTCCATATAAAACGTTAATTAAAATAAATGATTGTAAAACAATGTTTAACAATCAATACTTTGTTGTAATTTATATTATATTTCCTGATGATGCATATACAAAACAAGATGTCAGATTTCCACAGGGATTATCATTTCCGGTGCCATAAGAATGTTTCGGTATGAAGAAAATAGTTAATGTATATTTCATGGGATTCTTTTTGAAAAGTGCACGTTTTAATGCATCAATATTTTCAGAATCTGATGAGCCAGGGTATTCTTCATAACGTTTAATACCTTGATTCAAGCTTTCCAAGTTGTTGACTCCCAAGCAAATCGTTTGTTTAAACGTTTTCCCTATCTTTTTAATTTTTCAGAAAAAAATGATATTTTGATTAAAAATTATATTATTTTTTTGGAGAAACGATATTATTTCTAATTTTATAAAAAAATTATTTGAAAATTTTAGAAACACCCTCTTTTTTGAAATTTGTTGAACTTAAGGGGATGGTGGTCCCTGATTTGACATATTCAAGGTGATCATGCGCGAAATAGGATAATATCTCGGTAGTTCTGAACATACAAGATTGTAGATCTCACCTTGATCTCAAAAATAAGCATGACGAAAAATATTTTTTTGCCCTTACACTCGTTGGATGATGTCTGTAACACGACACACTTTCCATATTTTAAAACCTATCTCGTCCCTGGTTTTTTCATTAAAAGCTTAGATATTCACCACAGACATAGGAACTTAGTAAACTTAGAGATTCTAGTACTATCAAAAGAATGTATACCCCAGCCATGGGGGAAAATTTCAGCCAATGGGGCTCGACTTGCCCATTGTGAGATAGGGACTCCGCCCACGCAATCTGTGCGCATGTCGCGGAATACAATCAGCGGGTAGTAATTGATTTTTCTCAATTTCGTCACACATTTTCTAGAATCCCTGAAAAACGCTGATTTTTACCATTTTCGTTATTGTAAACCTATCTCCCAGGTTTTTTTTTTTGCATTTTTTATAAGTTTTAAAGTAAGTTTATAAAAAGCCAAAAAATTTCTAGGAATTGAATTTTTGATTACAGTGCTTAAAACTCTAGAATTTGGCACTTTAGTAGACCCGAAGTGAATTTTTTTGTCGGATGAAATCGAAAGTGGGCTCAAGTTGAACCTCTTCTTTCATTGTATTCAAAACTGTCAATTATATTACAGAGTTTCATCAAAATTAAAAAGTTAATTGACTTTGTAGATAAAAATACTTAGAAAAATTTGAAAAATCCCAAAATTTCAAAAATTTTTTTTTGTTTTTTTCGGGTTAATTTGCTTTTTTCAATGAATTACAATCGATTTGGTGCATTTTTATTACATATAAACTCCAGAAAATGTAGGAACCCACCATCCCCTAAAGGGAGTGGGCGTCGATATCTCAGCTTCACGTATAATACTTTTTGATACACTTATTTTGTGGAGAATATTTGTTTAAAGAAAAGTCGGGTTTTCAGGTTGAAATTTAAGGTTAAATTAAGGTGACGATAATTGAGATTTCTCAGATAAGTTTTTTGATTGCCCGATTTTGTAGAGAATTGTCACTGAGTTTTTTAACTCGTTGGATTTTTTCTGAATTTGATTTTTTTCAAATAAGTAGGTTTTAGAAAATTTATTAGTTCAGGATTTCAACAAAAAGAAATTCACAAGTCGTTTCTGAGACTCTGGAGTAAAAAATCGAAAAAAGGACTGTCATTTGAACCATTATTTAGTCTTTGCGGTTAATTTGAAGCACAAATTAAAAAAATCCTACATATTTGAAAGAAGGAATAGGCTTTTCCGCGAGGCTCCCAAATTAGCTGTTTTGACCACTAGAGGCAAAATTTGGAAAAAAGGCTTTCATTTGGTGATAAGTATTTATACATACAAGTTGAATTGCAATTAACAATAAAAAGTGATGAGGAATGGATAAGGACTAGCCTTTTAGTTCTTTCAGGGGCGTCTACTAAAAATCATTTTCTGAGCGTAGGTTAGAGTATCAGATGCTCCGAATAGTACTGGCAACTTTCTTAAGAGTTGTTGTAAGTATTTGAAAAAAATTATTATTTCTGAAGCCAGGTTTCTCAGAAAATTCACTCGAAAATGTGTGAAAAAGAGCCCTATTATCGCCGCCCACTCCCTTTACAGAACTTTATAATATCCTGAAGATGCTAGTCAATTAATATTAGTAAAAGTGAAACGCTGATAAAATCTTATTCTTCGTAAAAACGTGTTTGTACAAGAAAGTCTCTTCAAATTAAAGATACGGTGTGATGAAAAAACAAGCTGTCACTGTGATTCGCCCAGAATAAGTTACACTGAGATTGACATCTGATAATCAGATGGGCTTCGAAAAAAACCAAGACTAAAAATTTGGTCAATTTCGTCGAAAAACCTTAAGGGGGTGGCATCGATCCGGCAGATTGGTACATTTTTCCACAGCGATGTATGAAAAAAAATGTGAAAATTTTTTTTTCATCAATCAAAGTGTTCATTCTTGCAAACGTTTATATTTTTAATTTCTCAACATAACTGATTAGCTGGTAAAATTAAAAAAAACACTTTTCACTGTACATCCCGACCATAGAATATTTTTTGAAGACGATATTAATAAACTTCAGATATTGTCGGGTGTAATGCGGTTAAAAGTTCGTTTTTTATGCTGCGTATTAAAAAATTTCCTTGATATGAAAGTTTTTTTCCATGAAAAATGGTCAAAAATGCCAAAAAGTAGAGAAAAACAACTTTTTTTGATATAAAAATTGACCTATTACACCCACAATTTTATTGTGAATTTTTTACAAGCATAAAATTTTAAAAATTTTGTGCCAAATGGCACTTATCGAGTGTACAGCCGAGTGTTAAAAATTTCATCGATAGTTTAGAAATGAAAATCGCGCGACCAACTCATTAGTTGACATACGGAAATTTGATAGATACAAACCAATTAAATAAGTGATTCTACCTGATTTCTATTAAAAATCCGAAAAACCACAAATTGAAAATTTTGGACTTGATTTGCGGAAAATTTTTATAATTTTTCTAAAAAAGTCCACAGAAGATGAAAAATAAAGATTTTATGATTTTTCAAACAGCAGTCAAAAAATATGTAGACATGCATGAAAAAGTTAAAGTGGTTTTTTTTTATTCTATTCACGGATTTCAAAAAAAAAATCAGAAAAAATTTTGAACAAAAAATGTGGAAAATTTTCATAATGCTTTGATTTTTTTTGAAAATATTACGAATTCAAAAAATAAAGTTTGGACTTTAATCTTTCTTAAAATAGACAAAAATTATTTTTATAAGTAGATGCACATTTATTTTGGTTCAGCTAACGATAATAAGCACAATGAAGTAAACAGCTAATTAATTTCGTAAGTTAAATTGACTCCAGTCTACCGAGTCGATGCTACCCCCTTCAACGGATCCAAAACCTCAAACTCCAAAAATTCGATGTTTTGCGAATTTTTTGTCAAATCCGTGAAAATTAAATGGAAATGTGAACAGTCTATATCCTTATTCCCACTTTTGTTAATATCCCGGCCCTACTACTTTAAAAACACACTACTTTCCTAATCTGGGCCGGGATATTAACAAAAGTGTGAATAGGGGATATATGATATAGACTATATCCAAACTTTATTTTTTTTAAACATTCGCTCTGAATTATGAACGTGAATTACCTCACTTTTCGAACCAAATTTTATCCAAAATTTATTGCTATTTTGATGATGGCTTCTTACCCGAAACGTTAAAGCAATACCATGCAGGTGTCTTCGTTATATTGAATACTACGCGAAACATTCGAATTTTTTCTTATATTACGTAATGATTCACCATCTCAAGTTAACCTTAAATAATTTGATTTCCTATTGAAAATGCAGAATAATTTGCCTCCTGGGCATGTCATGTGATTTGTCGTGACTGATCTTGCGAAATAGAGTACGTTTTACATTCTAGTTTTTATCTTATTTTTTATGTATCGAAAATTCAATGTCATTGTTAATTTATTTTTGATTAGAGAAACTATCCAAGAAGAATCTGAGCTACCCCTAGGGTGCTCGTACCAAAATCAATATGTTAATAACACAAATGTCAAGCTAGAAATTTTCACATGTCAAAATGGAGAATTTACAGAATTTCCGGAATTACGACGGTGGGCAACAAATATAGGAAAGAGTAACTAACAGAAAATATTGAAGAACTTAAATTCAAATTGTGAACAATTAACTCATTTAGAATTTTACGTATTGAATTTACTATCATTTGGTACTATCCGTCAATTTGTATTAATTAGTTTTTCAATCAATTTTATCGCCGGATAAATATGATGTGATAAAAGGTCGCAAGCAAAATGGCGAAAAGGTAGTGATAAAATATATTTTTAAAGCATTCAATCATTTCTCTGCATGATTCATGCTTTAACCCATCAAATGCGTAGGAAAAAATCTCCGGAGGCACCAAATCTTTGAAATACTCACCTTTTAGCGTTGTTCACAAAAAACCACATAACCAATCTTTTTTATAATAAAATCAAAAAGTTCAATTCAAGAAGTTTCATGTTGAATTCTAGCAATAGTTGTTTGGAAAGGTTAAGTAAACGTTCTACTAGCTTATTGAAGTCTCACAAAAATATAATATAATAACCGCGCTAGGGCATAAACTACCTTACCATTTTGTCTTATTAGCAATTTTTGTCAAACATCGAAAGATATTTTAAAATAAGATCAAAATATTTATAAAAAAATCACGATTTTCAAAAAAATTATTAGTTATATCAGAAAACTTTTCTGTATTTAATAAAACAGTCGATTGTGATCAAAAACTAAGGTTAATATGATATACAAGTAACACTTTGGCATACATTACATTTATTTCATATTTTTTAACATATAATTATACTATGTCAAAAAATAAAGTAGACTTGTTAATTATACGGTCAAGTGATTATCTTTTTTTGATTGAGCAAAAAATTTCCTTTCGAAAATAATTATTAAATTCGTTATATTATAACAAAATTGTATTAAAAAATATATGTTATAACACGGGTAAAAGGTCGATGACATTGAACGTTTTATTTGCCATATCAAATTTTATAACTGTAGAAAGTGTTCCAGACTCATTTTGACGTATTTATGCAGTAAAATTTATACATTTGGACATTAAACATATTTGCTTATTCCAACAAACATATTTGATGAGTTAACTCAGTAAATTTCCGGTACAGTGTGACGAACAGGTCATTGAAGAATTACTTTATTCAGGCCTTTTTTTCAATTTTAGGTAACTGTTCAATGAAAGTGTCAAAATCGTGTTGTCCCCGCAAAACTTTCTGTTGGCGTTTTTTTTATTTCTGGCTGATAAATAATCAAGGATTTGTTTCCAATTTTTGTTTGTACGAAAACGTGGTGGCTTATTATCCCATGAGCTTTTTTTTGGTAAACAGTTTTTTGAACTATCAAAAGTCCCAGAATGGGGTATATAATATATGATATATTATATATCGTATATTAGTTTTAACCGTATATCATATACCTAACGTTCGGACCGGTAGAACCATGGGCCAAACTAATGTTTTCGTGAGCGTTCTTTGACCTCACACGGGTTATCGTTACCAAATAAAATGATCCGAATGATAAAAAAATTGTCGGACCCATAGTGGTCAGAAAATTGCTCTAGAAAATTCTTTTTTCTGTCTCCAAACTCGACAAAAACGTCGTTAATATTGATTTTTTTAAATTATAAATGGCAAGAGCGTGACCGCAGCGGAATTTGAGTTTAGATAGGATAAACATTTTTTTGAATAATTACGAAAAAAAAATTGGTTAGTTGAGGGAAAAACTTTACTGTGGGAAATGCGTATGCGGAAAAATGTTTTTTGTTTAAATTTTTTGTCCAAACCAGATCTAAACAATTTTTTTTTCTTGTCCGAAATTAGCTCATTTTATGATAAAAATAATCTTAGATTGGCGCAAGGTATATGAAAAATTGGCAATTTAAACATTAAAACCTGAATTTCCTCGCAAAATTCTCTCGTGAAATTTTTTTCCGAGTATTTTCTTAGTTTTTAAATTCTACATTAGAATTTTTATTGTGTTTTTACTTGAATTCAGTCGTTTAAAGGTTCAAATTTTCCCCGGTGTGAGCAAGATGGAGCAGCCCTTAGAGGCTCAAGAAAGCCAATGGCTTCAAACTACTTATTTGAAAGGCCTACTTTTTAGTAAGGTTTACAAGCGAATTCAAACTCTTGAAGTATTCAGCAAAGTGAAATTAAAGGTTTTAATAATACCAATTGTCATAATGTATGACTTATACAGAAATCTTAAATTCGCGTAATACAGAAATTGTAATTAAAGTTTGATCACAATAGCAAGACTACATTCTCCGCACAAATAAATAAGGAAAAATATTTCAAACAATATGTTTCTTACTTGTTTACAGAAATTAGACTTATTTCTTCTTTTTTGAGACTAAATTATTACTTCTCATTGAAAAACCGGCGCGCGAAATCGTTGATCAAAGAACAATAACGCATAAATTATATTTTGTAATCCCAAAGCGCGGGTTCCAATCCCACTATTGTCAAATATCAAGCCGCTTTACTGGCAAGGGAGTTTATTGGCTGATGTTACGCATCGATCAACTTAGGCGTTCTCAATATCAAGAACCCTTCAGCTAATCACTTACGCAACACGAGTGCGATTCAAACACTCTCTAAAGAAATCACCATCATTTTCAAGATTCACTTTGGTTGGGAAAAGGATATAATGTAGATATAATGATATAATTAGTTTGTGATTCACTTTTTGGTTGCTTTTATGATCGCATGTTCAACCTACTGGCCAAGGCTAAAAAATGCTTCAAAAAGTTGAAATTAACTGAGAGTTTTCCATGGGACTGGTGACAAGAATAATAATTTTGACAAATTTTTTTTTCGGAAACAGAAATTAACAATTTTTATAGCGGTTGATATCTATTTTTTTTTTATAAAAATTGTCTTTTATGATTTGTAAAAAATCATTTTAATTAATCATAGCAACAGTTAACTCACATATTATTTATGGACAATATATTATGGTACCATTATTTTTCAATTTCGTCTTGCAAGCTAAATCAGAAAAATAATCTGAAATAATGTTAAGCAGAATATCTTAGTTAAATGTCAAGTATAAAAATTACGTAAATTGCGATTATTTGACTGGTATGTTGATCTGGTGTTAAAATTCATAAATTTAAATAACCTTAGCCCTGCAGAAAGTTACCCTGGAAGGCAATTGAAATATCATTATGATTGGTTTGAAACTATTGATCTGAATATCATAAGTTATATTTTTAAAGTTAAAGAATTACAAATATTCAGCTTTATATTTTTCAACAACTCAGTTCTTCCATATTGACAACATTGATTGAGGGCTCTTAACCAACAGATCATGACAATTTGAAAAAGCGTTATCCGAGCATTTGATTGGTTAATCCGCCCAAATCTGACGAATAAAATCGGCCAATTCTGCAATCGAAAGTTTTGATTAGGTGCAAGTATCCCGTTTTGTTTGTAACCTTTAAATACTCACGATCTGTCAACTGAGAACCCTTTAATCCATATTTTCTTCCCGTATAACTCTTTGCATGACGAAGGTTATTAACATAGAAGAATTTGAACACAAGATGTGAATCTAACGCAATTCGGTTATTATTTTTGACTTGAAATTTAACTTGGAAATTCGGTTAAACGAAATCTGCTTTGAGCTTGTACGGCGAAGTTGAAAAAATAGGTCAAATTTTCTTAATAATGTTTATCTCATCAAAAATATACCAATTGTACCATGTTTATTAAATTAATTCGTTAACAAGATAAAAACTAATTTTCTGGTCAAAATATCGGTATTAAACAAAATGAATACTTGCAGCAATATCAAGGTTAGTTTGGGGCGGCCGCGGCTGATCAGATAATTTGAGTTCAATTTAAGCTGCACGCGATTGAAGCATTATTGTGTTATAGCGGTCGGCGAGAAAACTTGACAAAGTGGATATAATTTTTCGAAAAGCAAAAAGTTTGAGAATATTCTTCGAAAAATTTTCATTCTGCTTTCTGATTGGCCGAAATCAAAGTTCGGCAACTAGTCTTTTTTTTATAATTGAATAGAGTACTAAGTTAAGACTACTAACTCTTTTTGTAGAATTTGTGCCAGTGAACTATCGCGAGGTAGAAAGTTTATTTAAAGGCAATTACATACATAATGTAATTTACATGTATGACCAAAACAATGAATTTGAGTTTTTGCGTACTGAATCGAATTTGTAACATACATGTTATTATTTCAAAAATTAAGCTTTATTCGAATTATACCAAAAAACTTATGTTCCGAAGAATATCACGAAATTTTGTTTATTTTTATTTTACCGAGCGATTGAAGATTTGGGGGACTCAACTTTTTGACTTAGGGAATAAATTTAGGGAAATTCTGGAAATACTCAAGATTTATCTTTCTGGTCTCGAGCTTATGTGAAAACTGAACGAAATGAATACCACCGCACCGGGTGGGAACAGAGTTTTGGTATAGAACTTCTAGAAGACTACTTTTATCGCAAATCCTTAATTTGGAAACGCCTAAATAGAAATTGGTGAAATATTGTGAGGATACCGAGGTGTACTTTTTCTAAAATAAATTAAAAATTTACGAAATTTCGATCGGACCTTTTTTGAAATGCCAAAATCCGTACATTTATGAAATTTCAAATTTGGAGCTCATTTTTCTTAAAAACGGTTTGACACATTTTCTAAGAATTTGGTAAAATCTAAAATCTGTTGAGCTTTCCGATTTATTCAATCATTTTCGAAACATAATAAAGAATTGAAGACAAATTTTTCTCGTTATTCCTTTAATTACTTTTGTGTTAACCTGCGAGAAAAATTTTTCAATTCTTTTTATAGTTTCGAAAATGATTGAATAATAGAAAGCTCAACAGATTTTAGATTTCTAAATGCAAAAAAAGATATAAATATGTCTCAAAAAACACCACATTTGGTAATTTAGTGCGAGAAATATATGCATTCAACGTGGGATACTAGCACCTAATCAGAATCCAGGATTGCATAAAAGGCTGATTTCATTGTTGAGATTTGTAAAAGCGCAACCAATCACATGCTCAGATTACGCATTTTCAAATATTCAGGATCTGTCCTCTGAGAGTTTGTAATCCATATACATATGTATGATATATGCGAGTGACCTTAAAGTGCCCCAAATTCTGAGCATTTGAAGCGCACGGTTTATGTGCCAAAAACGGTAAGTGTCCAAAATTTAAGCGCGGTTAACATGCTCAAAATACAAATAAACATGTTATTTTTCCTTTGGGTCGTAAAAAAAGCTAAAAAATTAAAAAAACACAAAAATTTTAATATTTTGTTTAATGATATAAGCTGAAGTGCATTTTGAGGCCTTCCTAAGGCAATTTGGTACATTTATAATGCTCCTGAACTTAAATAATAAAACACTGGGCCCTTTTAAACAGAACTTCATCTTAGTTTTAAATGACAGAATGTAAATCAGTCGGAACACTATAAGTGATACAAATTTAACCCAAAATAAGTTTCAAAAAATAAGTTTTAGTTTAAATTATTTGATTCGATTGATCATTTAAACTTATAACATGTTGAAAATACATTTGAAAACTGTTTTTACTTCACTTGTTTTGACAATGTTCTATTATTCAAAAAAAAAGTTTTTAACAGATACAATACAGAAAAAGTACAACTGAGAAAAACATCACAGAAAATAAGTTTTGGTTTATAGTACAGTGGGTGACCATTTTAAGCTTTAACTACTGTGGTTGATTCAACTGATCACTTATACAGAGTAAGAATTAATTTGTGAAATTAACGCTGGATATTTTTTATTAAGGATTTTTTCAATCTATGAAATTCGTTGACATTATGTCAAAAGAGTGGTCTGTCAAAAATAATTATTTTTAATGAAGTAAGTCAATTTTTTTTGCAGTTCAGAAAAAGGCAGATTGATCCAATCTTTTTGAAACCGCTGCGGAAACCGCATCAGTATTAAAAGTAGTTTTCGCATCATTTTTCCACTGTGATTTAATCGGTACATTTCCCATCATTAAAAATATTTCAAGCGAAAATTAAGCGGAAATTCTAAATTTTTCTCATCTAAGTGAGTTTGATACAGGGAGGGACTTCTTCGAGAGGCCACATATATTTCGCGCACTTTCGGCGATATGTAGACAGAAATACACTTTTCAGTTCATCGATGGAAAAAGCGTGGGCGTTTGAAATGATATTTCAAAAGTATTTCAATTACTTATAGAAGGAGTTTTACAAGCTAATAAAAATTAAAAATCTAGATTTGAGAAATTTTGAAATATTATTTTTGACGCAACCGAAGTAATTTATAATAAAAACCTCTAACGCCAACAAAATTTCGGCAATATAAAATATTTTTTTTTAGTAAAACTAATATTTCCCCAATTCACACTTATGTAAATATCCCGGCCCAAGCAAGCAAGTGTTGTATAAATGGAATGAATCTGAGCAAATTGGGGGTGTGCTCTTAATGTTTTCCGTTTGTATCTGGGAAAGGGAATAGTTAATTGCTACCCTTCCAAGATACAAACGGAAAGTATTAAGCGCACACCCCCAATTTGCTTAGATTTATTCCATTCACACAACACTTGCTTGATTGGGCCGAGATATTTACCGAGATATTGTACATAAGTGTGAATAGGGGGAAATATTGTTGAGGTTTCGATTTATTACAATCATTTTCGAAACAAAGTTTTATAACGGTAAAATATTTTTCGCAAGATTTGCATCTGAGTAATTTGGTAATAGTGGGGCTCGAAATTGGCTAATTAAAACCCCACTATTCTACTTTTTCAAAAATATCGTTCACACGAGTTATACAGCTACAAATGATATTTGATTTACGAAACTTTAGTTGGACATTTAATGTAGGACTCATTTGTGTGATCATAAGTCCCTTAAGGGGGTAGCAGCGATGTGGCAGACTGGCGTCAATTTAATTTACGAAATAATTATTGCGTTTTATTTTTTGTGCTTATTATCGTAAGCGGGGGATGAACCACAATAAATGTGTATCAGCTCATTAAAATCATTTTTAATGTATTGTAAGGAACATTTTGAGTTCAACTTTTATTTATAATGTTCGTAAAATCCGAAAAAATTTCAAAGCAATTATGAAAATTTTAAGCATTTTCGTCCAAAATTTTCTGATTAATTTTATGAAATCTCAGTGAATAAAAACGAAAAAAATAGCCACTTTAACTTTTTTCATGCATGTTTACATATTTTCTGACTTGCTGATTTGAAAAATCATGAATTTTTTTTTGTCATTTTGTTGTCGACTCTTTAGAAATATTATGAAAATTTTCCGCAAATCAAGTCCAAAAATTTTTATTATTAGTTTTTTGATTCCTCCGTAAAAAATGAGGCCGAACCACTTGTCAAATTTTCATGGTTTCTATTTTGATTTCCGTATTTCAAACGAATGGAAAGCGTCAAGCGAATATTGTTTCTGAAACTAGCCTATTAAAATTTACTACCACTTGCTTGTGAGACCGGTTAGTGTCATTTGGCACGCAATTTATAAAAATTTTATTTTCCTCAAAATCTCAATAAGATTTCGGGTGTTAATAGGCTACTTTTATTTAGAAATTCAGGACATTTTTCAAATTTAATCTGCTAATGAAGGTCAATTTTTTTCCTGAAGAAGCTGTTTTATCCATTTTCATGGAAAAAAAAAACTCCAGTATTGAAGCGAATTTTTTCATGTGGATAAGTATTCTCCCACTAATTAGTGCATAACACCCGACAAGTCTAAGTTGATAAATATTGCTTTCAGAAAAATGTTGAAAATGGAGTCATAATGAAAAGTGTGTTTTTGATATTTTACAATACTTAAGGGGGTATATCTGGATAATTTGACAATTCACGGTTGATATATTCTGAAAACTAAAAAGTTATGAGAAAAACCAAAAATGCCAAATTTGTAAACTATCTTTAATCTTGCAAAAATGCCATCACAAAATATTTTTGACATTACACCATAGGTACAGTATTGTAACCAAGGTGGCATTTCCAACCTGCAAAATCTATCTCCTCCCAGACGGTATTATCAAATTGAGCTCAAATTTTCACAGATCACGACGGTAGTATGTCAATCTTTTCTCACGGCTTTTTTTTTGATCGGCGACGGAACATTCTAGAACGCCAAATAACCGACGAATTTTCAGCAAATTCAGACTTTCAAAATCTTAAATCCTCCGAGATTATAATTTGCAAAATGGCCTCAAATTCTTATCAAGTATTCCTAAGAACAATTGTAAAAACTCTCACGGGCTTTTTGCATTTCCAGCTAAAACTCGAAATATATCAAATTTTTTTGGTCCGATTTTCCAAAAATTCCGAAAAAAAAAGTGCTTTTCGATTTTTTCGAAAGTAGCTCAAACGAAAGCCAGCTTGAAACACTGATGAGATAAGTTGCTAATGTCAGCAATATTTGAAGTTTTAGTGGTCAAATTGACACGTTATTTTATACTTCATCTTTCAAATACATAGAAAAAATCGAAAAAATAACAAAAATTTACGAAAATTTTTTTGATGAGTGGTTCTTAGTACACTGAATTATCAACACGTAATCAATTCGGAGCATTTTTAATGCCTAACAAAGCATTATATTTAAATCAGCAGATATAACCCCCTATAGTATGTAAATTATAAAAAATATAAACTAGCAGTATGAACACTTCATTTAGAATAAAAATAACATTAAAAATTTTTCACATTTATTCTTCAAAAAAGTCACTCCGAGAAAATGTACCAACTACCATATCGCTGCTACCCCCATTACGCTGATGCGTTACGTACCAGTTAGAATTACTTGGAGACAGAGCAGTCAAAATGCCGTATACAGATGATGTCGTAATTCAGTCCATTCAGTTTCGGACCCGGTACCTAATTTCTAAAAGCGGTTGATAATTCAACACGACAAAATAATGTGATGGATAAACAGCATCTGTTATCTTAATAAATTGTTGCAAGAATATTTTAATCGAGTTATTCATTGGTAAGCTGGACTTTTTATCAGCTAGTTTCGTGGCTACCCACATTTTAATGACAAAAAAATGTTGAACAAACGTGTATAAATTATAAAGTTTTCATAAGCAACAGGGAAAATATACCCGATGAAAAATTTTTTCTAGAGAAACTTTTTAAATCTGGAAAATTTTGCTAAGATGTCATTTCACATCAAAAGATTCCTAAATTAACATATTATCGAGAAGAAATAAGCCTTTCTTTTTTGAAAAAGCTGAGGACTCGGTTAACCCGGTAACCAGATGGTTGGTGGGTAGTGTACTAAACTGTCTGATTGGAATTGCCGAGATCATAAGATAGAACTTCCTTATGTATGTTTCCAAATAAATGCTCCAGTCTGCATTTGGCTAACCGTACGAAGGCCGTGAAATCCCAAAAATCCACTAACACCACCTCCTTTAAGGGGGTTCTCAAACGGTTTTTTAATCAGTTAGGAATGAACAACTGCACCAAAATTAGCCTCAGGAATGGCCCACAAAATGCATTTCTGACTCTTATCATAAAAAAATTTCGAAAAGGATTTTCTCAAATTTCGAGTTTTTTCAGATTTTTTTTTAAGTATTTTTTTTAAGAAAAAATACATAAACCTTCAATTTTAATGAAAAATTCTAAAAATAACTAAAAGTGAGAAGCACCCTTTTTACTTTCAGTTTGGCAGTAGCTTCAATTTGAGAGTACTTTCGGTATAATCAGAGTTTAAAAAATAATTTCTAGAAACTCCAAAAATTGACTTCCGGTTGAACGAAAATGCAATATATCTA
>SCLH01001299.1:5072-23452 GCA_004367855.1 Oikopleura vanhoeffeni | reverse complement strand
AAATAGAAGTAATTTGGTGAGACGATATCTACTCTTAGATTCTACTCTTAGGCAGATGAAAATATATTTTTAATTAATTTTTAATTTTTCTGGCTATTCTGATTAATATCTGCGCGCTTATTAATTCATTGATCAGTAGATGTCTATCCCTGGTATATATTTGCTATTTTCACTTGCATATATTCGTAGTGTAAAACTGCCAAGTTGGATTTTTTCAATAAATTCAATATGCTAAATAAGCGTGCGCGCTGAAAGCCTTGCATATAATAAAAAATAGTCTTTTTAATTTGTTTAGTTTTGGTTGGTTTTTGAACCAAGTCGTTGCATAAATTTCATACTAATATCCACCTTTCACACTTAGGTTAAGATCCAGGCCCTATGTGGTAATGTAGTGCAAAATGGTATGTGAGTAAGCTAGTTTTCCCAGCTAGTCACCACACACGACCGGAATATTAACCAAAGTGTAAAAGGGGGGTATAGATAACATTGTTGGTCACATTTTTTTTAATTTCGGCTATACAAATTTACGCCATCAATAGGGCCTCCGAGCATAAAAAGGTTTTCGATAAAATGGTCCTATAAATCTGAAAATTTAGGATCAAGCGTAGTCTTCGGCGTTGACAAGGTTGAAAATAAAACACATGAATAACGCCAAGTGAACGCCTGAAATAGCGTCATCAAGTGGTTCCACCAAACAAAATTTTAGAGCCAAAAAGAGCTGCTTATTTTTTGTTATTATAAGAGGTTTTTTGTCTGATGGCCGATTTTTTGCTCGGAAGCTAAGGCCATGAATCGTATTATATTATATTATCAATATATCGCTTAAGGGGGTAGCAGCGATGTGGCAGACTGGCGTCATTTAATTTACGAAAATAAATTAGTTGGTTTATTTTTTTTGCTTATTATCGTTAGCTGAACCACAATAAATGGACACTCAATATTAGAAGAGTTTGAGTTCAAAGTTTTTTTTTAATAATTCGTAAATTTTCGAAAAAATTCAAAGCATTATGAAAATTTTAAGCATTTTTCATCCAAAATTTTTCTAATTAATTTTATGAAATCTGGGAATAAAAACGAAAAAAATAGCCACTTTTACTTTTTTCATGCATGTTTACATATTTTCTGACTCTGTTTGAAAAATCATGAAATGTTTTTTTGTCATTTTGTTGTCGATTCTTTAGACATATATGAAAATTTTCCGCAAATCAAGTCCAAAAATTTTTATTATTAGTTTTTGATTCCTCCGTAAAAAATGAGGCCGAACACTTGTCAAATTTATGGTTTCTATTTGATTTCCGTATTTCAACGAATGGAGGTCAAAGCGAATATTGTTTCTGAACTACCTATAAAATTTACATCATTGCTTGTGAGACCGGTTGTGTCATTTGGCACGCAATTTATAAAAATTTTATTTTCCTCAAAACAATCCAATTAAATTTCGGGTGTTATAGGCTACTTTTATTTTGAAAGTCAGGACATTTTTTGATATTTAATCGCAATTGAAGGTCAATTTTTCCCTAAAAAGCTGTTTTTATCCATTTTTCATGGAAAAAAAATCCATATTGAGGAATCTCCCACTAATTAGTGCATAACACCCGACAATGTCTTAAGTTTAATAAAATATTGCTTTCAAAAAAAATTCTTCACATCGGGTCAAGTTGGAAATGGAGTCATAATGAAAAGTGGTTTTTGATATTTTTACAGATACTTAAGTATGTAAAAAATTTTAAAATATAAAGGTTCCAATTATGGACACTTTCATTTTAGATAAAAAATATATATAAAATTTTTCACATTTTTTCTTTCAAAAATCACTCCGGAAGAAATGTACCAATCTTCCACACGCTGCTACCCCCTTAAGGCATACATTTATCAGCTTAGGCCATAAATAAGGATAATTTCTACAGATTTTCGCAAAAATCAACTTTATTTAATTAAAGATTTGGCAATTTACCGGTTTTTGGACCAAAATTTGACGGTTTCTGACCTGAATTGACATTTTTTTCAGAAAATTTATTTTTGTTTTCAAAATCTCATGATATCAAACAGACTTTGCGGGTAAGAATGTTTAATTATAAATAAAAATTTAAAGTAAAACATATCATTATAATTTATAATGATATGTTTTAATTTAAATTAAAAATGACAAGAAAAACGGAAAATCTTTTTTATCGCCACTAGCAGGATGGATTTTTTCTTCTTATTTATCAAATTTTAATTTTTAGGGTTAACTTCACAAACCCTTAAAATTTGAATGCGATATCTTAAATATTTCAAGAGTCATAGTTCGTACGAATTATCCCTAGCCATAAATCGTATAATATTAATATATTTTATTATTAATATATATATTTTGTAAATCACAAGACCATTTGAATTATAGTGCTGAAATCCGCGTTGGAACTTTTGTTCATTGCTTTTTGAGATAAAATATGCTTTTTTTAAGAAAACTGATTTATTTGTAGAGCTTGCGGAACAAAAAACCTTTATCGAAAATGATTATAATAAAACGAAAGATCTGCAGCCAAGAAATCAACAAATAAATAATTTTTATAAAAAAAATGTTAATACTTTTTATTGAAAATAAAGTCATTTTAAAAGTCGATCAAAATTGTGTCAACCAAAAAGCATAAATTGAAATAAAAGATACTGACTTTCCGTCTATTTTTTGATATAATTGTATAATTTGCTGGCTAATTAAACCCCCTCTCGGGCAAAAACAGAGCAATAATGTAGATAATGTAGCGCGAAATCGTCTTTCCAATTTGACAGTTCGACAATAGATTCTGACTCTGAAATTTCACGCTGTTTAACCAATTCATTATACCAAAAAACAGCAACACAGCTTTACAATTATAGATGTTTAGTTGTTCAAAAGGTATTTTATAGACATCTTGGGCATTATATGTTATTTTGGTGAATTTTCATGTTCTCATTTTTGCTTATTTCAATAAAGAAAAGAATTTAAAATTTGATAATAAACATACATGTATATTGATATATTTTCGATACTGGCAACAACTGATTCACCAAAAATTGATTCAAAATAAACGATTCTGATTCGTTTAAATTTAAAACGATCATAATCAGGTTTGAACTTCAAAATTTTGAAAATTAATTTTTGAATTCTACATATTTAACAACTTTTTTTCTTCTCAAAAATTGGCCACTGCGATTTCTTTTCCTGACTGCGAACTCCCAGTTTTTTATCATAGGAAACTGTATTTTTGTCATATTATCACGTTAACCCTTCAAATGAGATTATGCCGAATTACTTAAACTTACCACTGGTATAATACCAGGCGAAATAACGAAGCGGTGGGTCTAAATCAGATTATCACTGTATGTTTTTTAATGATCACAACTATAATAAAATTTAAAATAAGTTTTATCGGAAGCTCAAGTCGAACCTCTAATTGATATATTTATTCTTGATCGATTATTTTCTCGACATATTTTCTCAAAAACATCGTTAATATCTGAATTAAAATTTATAAATTCTAATCTTAAAAATATCCAGAATTTGTTCATTTGCGACACAAGATTCATAATTGCACACGTTTTTTCATACTGGTAGAAGTTTTGGTCCCACGCCTTTTTTATCGCTAAAATAATGGAGCCAAAGAATTTTTTGACCAAAAATGTTCCAATTTTTCACCACAAACATTATTTTACAAAGTATTATTAAAAAATAAAATTATTTTTGATAAAAATAAGTTATTTTTACTAATAATTACATACAAGGACCAAATATCGCCAAAAGTCTTTCGGCAAACAATTTCGGCGATATTGGCACATTCAGGAAAATGGGGACAGAAATAAATTTTGGGTCAAAAAGTGAAAACTGCGGATGCGTTCGAAGTGACGTCATATGTCTAACACTTTTTTTAATTTCAGAAGGAGTTTTACTATAAGTTCGAATTAATTGACTCACTCAAATGCAAAAAATTTAATACTGTACCAAACCCAATAAAATTAAAGTTGAAAATAATTAATTTGGCAAATTCAATCATGCGAATGACGTCATTCATGACGCTCACGAACTAATTTGTATTATTTTCGGCGATATTGGCACATTCCGCGACATGGGCACTGGAAATATTTCAGCTAAAAATGGTGAAATTGCTTGGTTTTTTTCGGAGATTTCGGAAAATTCAGCGATATTTGGCCGTCGATATCCACCCCCCTGTAATAATGTATATTTATTGACAAATCAATTTTATCACCATTCTATTCTTTAACATAATTTTTTGTTAAATTTTATAAAGAAAAAGAATGATTTTAAATTTAAAAATTACTTTATAATTTTGCTTACCGTCTTTATCTTTCTCGTTTAACAGAAATTTAATCGATTTTCTTCGTCCAAATCCACTCATAATCTATTTGAATAACAACGTTGAAATAAATACTGTGAGAAATTTTCTCAAGACTCCGTTTTTTGAGCAGAATATAATTATTTTGCTATCAAATGATGATTGAACTGATTGACCTGGTTAACGAAAATAACCTTTGGGCTTAAAATTTGATTTTTTGTTAATGAACAGATTAGCACTGACAAATTGTAAGCTCATCATAAATTTCAAAACACCTTGATTTATAGTTCAATTTGAAAAACTCTATGAATCATTAACGAAGGTAAGAAAGACATAAATTAACCAGCTCAGATTCTATTTATTTTCGGAGTACTTTTAGTTTCTGTGCTGAAATTGACACAGAAAAAATTGTGGGAAAAAACAACGTCCCGTTTTCTAAAAATAAGCACTCTTCGATATTGTTTTGCCGATCATTATAGGGGAATCCCCTTAGGGGATAAGCTTGAAATTATTCTTGAATTTTATGTTTTGAACACTTTCCTGGTGTAATTTTTTTGCATATCCCTTTATCACTTTTTGGTTAGAATGCGTAGCCACTACTTCTTTTAACGTGTGATTTTACCGTTGTGGCTACGCATTCTAACCAAAAAGTGATAAAGGGATATATCATTTTCATTCATGTTTTTCTAAAACATAACAAAAAATCAGCAAATAGCATAAAAAAGTGATCATAGACTGGAATGAAAAAGTAATTCTCAGATGATATTTTTGCCATTCGAGATTCCATCAAAACTAAATTTCAGTAAATTTCAGAAAAATATAAAAAACCGCGTTTGAGATAAAACGAATTTTTTTTAAGTTACTGTCCAAATTATACTCAATGAATTATTAGTTTCTGATCGCTCTCTTTTAAAAATGAAGATTTTTTATATTTTCTGAATTTTAAACTTCGTCATTTCACCAAAACTTAATTTGAGTGTTTTTACAACATACAATTTAGATTCACATTTTTTTGTATAAAAAGGGGTACAAATTTTGAGTTTCAAATTATCAAAAATTATTATTTTTAGCCTCTCAATATACAAACAGTTCCTTTCTCTCGTTGGGTCGTTTGGATCTCTTCTGATACTCATCTTAAATAGAGAAGTCAATTTTTGGTCAAATATTCTACAAGAAATAAATAAAATGAAGGTTCAAATGGTTCAACCTTCTAACGACTCAGTTTAACTACAGACTTCAGGGTTTAAAAGCACTTTGGAACTATAAATTGCAAATATTTTCATCGACCGTCAGTTATTAACATAAAGGTATTTAACAGTAATTGACTCGTTTTGCAGATGAAATTTTGGCTTTGATACGTTCATAAAAAGCTCACTGTAAAACAATTTGATAGATTATACATAAGAAAAAATCTTGATTTTGGAATTTTAGTTTTGCTTTGAAATTTTTCACAAATCAGCATTCAAGGCTTGAATTATTTTTCAAGCCAGTTTTTAAATATTACTTTGAGTTCAAACATTTTTTCAGTTATAGCATGAAAATTGAAATCTCTCTTGACGGTATTAAAATTACTGAATCTCTCAGACCAAAAATAAATTGGAGTTATTCTATGGTTATTTTAGTATTAAACTAAACAATCTCATCACTGTTTTTGGTAATTCGGAAAAAATACGTTTTAGAGCTCTCATTTTCGAACATTATGAATAAGATTTTCCTTGAAAGGCTCTAAGACTCTTTTTACTAATATCGAACATATTGTCGTGGATAACGACTCGTTACTTTCCAAAAAATGTGTCTTAATTATTCCCGTTGGGATGGACGCTATGAAGTTTACTTTAATAATCATAAAAGTCCTCAGATACTCTCAGTATTTCAATCGTTTTCCATTTGAGTTTTAAGTTTGGTTAGAATATAATTTTTCATCCGATTTATTGAAGGACATAACATACGATCAAGTTTGAAATTCTCTTCATCATCAAATTTGCACGATTAAGCCAGATAACCTATCAGTTATAGGGCTCTGAAAACGACTATATATCGGATTAAGTCGTAGAATCAGTTTTTGTCTCGACGCCAATTGCAAGTAGCGGAGATTTGCTTTTTAATTTTAACCCTTTTTCCAACGTAGTACACATATATAAATAGTTGAGTTAATCCAATAAGAAATCAACTGTTGTGATTTATAAAAGTGCTTATTTCAGCGGAATCTCAGCGACTTTAAGAAAACTAATTAATTCGGATCTTTAGCTTGGTTATATAAAGAGACAGTGCTGGGGGTAAAATCGACTTTTAAAATATAAAGTTTATTGTTGATTGATTAGGCTGTTACAGGTTATTCTCGACCTTGAATCAATCAGATTGATAACTTTCGCAGAATGAAAAGAACAAATTAAAAATTTTATTTTGGTTAAATTGCATTTTAACTGGGAAAACCGTTTCTTCGGTTTTGATCTAATCAGAAAAAATTGAAAATTTATTAATTAAACTTTAAAACGGCAAGAGCGTGACTACCAAGGAATTGGGTACTGATATATTTTATTTTCAAATTTTAATAAAAATATTTCGTCATTTATAAAAATTTTTACTCTCGAAATTTCGCAAGTAAAAAAAAATTTAATTTTTTTGTGAAAAGATGGTTCTTGTGTTCTCTAAAAAATGTCAATTAGACTAATTTGACCAGAATCATAACCTTTTTTCGTCTCACGGCGATTTCATGTACATTTGTAATAATATCTATCACAGTCCTTGTTGCGCTTTTTAGCCACTATTTTTGCTGACATTTTTATATAATTCGGCTTTTGAGAACGACTAATCCGATTAAGTTCGTAGAAAGCTCAACCTAAGACCAACTTTCTAGTGAGTAATAATTTTTTGAGATTACTGAAATTGTTTAATTATCAGTTTTTGAAAAAATTCGAAACAATGGTCTGATCCGGACCATTTTTTAAATTTATTTTTCTCTTTATATTTGCTTAGTTTTAGCTATTTAAGAACTCAATCGAATGAGTCGTTTGCAAAAAACGAATAATATAAAAGATTTTGGCTAAAAAAAGGCTAAAAAGTCCCAGCAATTACCGTAATAGATATAACATAACTATTCTATTTTCTGGATCATGCAATTATTAGTTTATTAAAATTTTGCATCTTAAATTTCACCGAGAGTCTTTGCTCAAAGTATGTAGAGTGAGGTCACGAGAAACTCGCAACTGCTTTATAATATATCCCTTATTCACACTTTTGTAAATATCCCGGCCCTGATTAGGAAACGTAGTGTGTTTTTAAGTAGGAGGGCCGGGATATTTACAAAAGTGTGAATATGGGATATTAAAGCTGTTATACACTGTGCAAAAACGAAATATAACTTTTGTTAAAAAAAGTATTTATCAATGATTTCAGTATTTCTGACGGTGCTGCCATTTATTAGTGCAGATTGTAAAACAGACTGCTAAAGTAATTATGCCAGTTGCGCACAAAGATGTGGCGGAGATTTTGTACGTAAAAATATTTTTTTTTTGTTTTTTTGCAATAAGTAAATTTAGCTTCAAACTTTTTGAATTCATTTGTGAGGATAAATTGAAAAATAACATTATTTTCAGGAGGCGAGTGCTATCATTTTTACAAAAATTTAAATTTTTTGAAAAAACAATACAAATTAAATATTTGTTTTTCTTCGTTTCAAGAATCAAAGTGTTTTTGGAAATACGCCATATGATTGATCCCTTAAATATCTAAAAATTACAATACTGTATTGTTCATACAAATACAAGACAAAACTTAACCCTTGGAGGCTCTGGACTATTTTCAAAAACACCTGTAGATTAAATACCAGAAATTGCAGGTTGCTTCTGAATGATTCACTTCATAGGAAAAAATTTTCTGAAACTGTTCCATTTTCAATTTTTGTCCTGACGGCTCTGAGTAAACTCTTATTTCTTTGAAAATGATTTCGATAAATGCGTAAGTTAGGTTATTTTTTCGGAAAACACCTGTTAATTAAAGACCGTAAATTGCAGGTTATTTCTGAGGAAGTCAATTTTTAGAAAATTAATTCTTTATATTTTTCATCATTAATTTTTGTTCTGACGTCTCCCGTTTCCTCACAAAAAAATTGCGTAGGTTGAAGCACAATTTATTAATGTAACTCTTCTATAGGGTTAATAAAGTCAAAATGTAAATTACATACAATTAAAGTTTGAGTCTATCCTTAATGTCGAGGACTAGAGTACAATGAAGCTCCAAGCACTTTTACTTTTCCCGTAATAAGCTCTCAAAGTTGCACCACTTAATTGGCGCAAGAGCCTCCAAGGGTTAACGAACAAAATGATCGGAATCGGACCATTGTTCTAATCTATCTTTGAAAAACGTTTGATATAAACATAAATGATCGCAAAAGCGTTTGAAATAAATAATTTAATGAATTTGAACTCCTTTTTCGTTATTTTTTTAATTCTGAATATGTGTGGTTTTGAGATATTTACGAACTCAAAGGTGACTCGTTTCCATAAGCCAAAATTGAAATAGTTCGGACACCTCATGAACTATAAATAGTCACTTTGGGTGAGTAATGAATAATATTCTTAGAATATCTTCATTTTTATATGAAAAATTTATATAATTAACTTGAAAGTTAATTAAATATTTCTGATAAAGTTAATTTTAGAAAAATAATTTATCAAGTTGGAATTTTTTCGCCACTATAAATTATAGGCTATAATAAAAGTGTGAAAAAGTTTGCACTAAAATATTCGATCGATGTCTTGCATTATGCTGCATAATTTATGCAAGCCAGGCCATTATTGGACAACAGAACCATGGGATTTTTGAGGAACAAATCAAGGAAGAATTTGGGGCGACGGTCTAGTAGACAAAGAAGAAATCACAGGCAACGAAAAAATAGCGAACATAAATGTGAGATTCAAATTTAATTAGATTTATATTATAAAAACAGTACAAGATAAAAAATAGACCAAAACTCATCTTCCTATTTGGGTCAAAAATTGATTCTAGATATTTAACAACTTTCAATTTTTGTTAAAAATAGAAATACTAGCTTTTCATTAAAACTAGAAACATAAAACTGCAAGAAATTCCAATCTGCTTTAAAAAAAAATAACCTAATTTGCGAATTTATCTTTTACTAATTTGTGATATCATCTGTCACTAAAAAGCGAAACGTTCAAAATAAAAATGAGAATATATTTTAAAAATTGGTTAAGATTATAAACTCCCTAAATTGTACAAATACCAATCCCGAAAAGTTGTACCAGTTTGGGAATTTTTATCACTTCGAAAACATCACAATTCTGTTGATTAGAAAGCTTAATTGTTGATTAATACCGTTATTTTACAGCTAAATTATCAGTCAATTTAAAATACTATGAAGTTTGAGTGGTTAAATAAAATCAAACGTTATTTTTAACTTTATTTGGGAAAAATACTAGGAAAAAAATTGAAAAACACCAAAATTTTCAAAATGTTTCTTGATAATTTGATCGGTAGACTACCGAAGGTAGTACACTTTGTTATCACCCCAAATCAATTTCGATCATTTGCAATGCCTCAAAGCCATTTGTGAAAAATCAGTGATTGTTCAAAGATTTTTGGAGAATAGAATTTTATGATCTTTAGTAAAGTATTTGATTAAATTCCCAGTTAAATCTTCTTCCATGTTATCGTCACTATGAGAAAGCTGCAGACTATATTCCTGCAAAATTCTTGCAGTCATTATTTTACATTGCGTGAAGAAAAAACCCACTCCATTGCATGATCTAGGTCCCAATCCAAATGGGCAGAAGAACCATTTATTTGCTAATTTCGGATCTTCTATGAACCTTTCAGGTATAAACTCGTTAGCAGTTGGACCCCAGTAATCTTTATTTCGATGGAGTCCTTCAATTGGAACCTCAACAGCTGTGCCTTTTCTGAATACAAATTAAAACAATCTAGACAAAACAATAATAATAATATGGCTTAAACATTTAGCAAACTGTTTTCAATGCATTTTGTACTAATTATATCGACGTAGAATGTGAAAAAAAATGTTGGTATTCAAATGAAACCATTATTCGCTATCAAACTACATCATTTGAAAACATTTGTTTTATAGATAAAATCAAAAAAATATGTTCATTTCTTTAAGTATGGGATTGACATTGTGAAATTTAATTTCCCGCTCGTAAGTCAGTCTTGGTTAGGGTGGGAAATGCGAATTTCGACTTCTTTTACGGATATTTTCTTGCGGCTATATATCAACTAAACATTATGTGAAATGCTCAAAAAAATATTCGAAAATTTTTTTAAGGGGTTTAACTACCTCGGTCAAAATTGAGATTGAAAAGTTGAATTTACTCACAAAACATGTTTTTTTTTACTAAAAAATGAGGAACAGTTCATATTTTCATGAAACTTGCTTGAATGAACGCAAAATATATAAACCCTTTTTCTGCAAAAAATCGATTGTTTGGGGACAGGTGTCAAAATCAGGTTCAAATTTTTTTTTGAAAATTTCAAATTGAGTTTTCAACCGCTGTCTGTCAGTCAAAAAAATTATTATTAGGTCCTCCTAGACTTTTCAAATTCTGTCTATAAATTGACGCTTCAAACCGTGGTTTGATACTATGGAGTTCAGGCACCCCCCTCAAAACAAATTTGAAATGTACAATTTTAAAATCCAAATTCAAAATCAGAATTCAATTTCAGAATTGCTCACCACACAGTCATTTATAATAATCTGTTTTACCAAAATTAAATTACTTCTATTTTTTAAATTAACCTGCAATGTCAAAATTATAAATAAACAAAAATGAAAATCAAAAATTGTTAAAATTGTATCAGGTTTTCGAAAAAATTCTCTAATGGTTTTCTTCTTCTGTTATTTTTAGGACAACCAGGCCTCGCCTCTTAGAACATTTATAATAAACAATTACAATCTATACTATAGTAAATATTATAAGTAGGAACAATACCGAACACCGGAAATTTAAATAATTTTCATCTTTTTTCGATATTTTTAGATTATTGTTTTTAAGATCTTCGCATATCAAAATCATCAGATCGTTATTTCGAGAAATTTTTCTCTGAATCGTTTTGACGAAAAAAGTTTTCGACAAAAAACGAATTTTGACGAAAAAATATTCAGACGAAAAAAATTCTTAAGAACAAATATTCTGACGAACATTTTTCTTAAATTATTCAATATAAATTATTAATATACAGTATGTGTTTTTTTTGAGAGGGAACAGAATCTCAAGTGTTCGGGAGAATCGTCTATAATTTGGAGAGAATTCTCCCGAATTGTTTACTTTTTGTTCCCACGAAAAAAAACATATACTGTAAGTTTAAATCATACCTAAATTTTATTCCGTCAATCATCATTGGTTCTGTGCAGGTTCGGAAATGCATGCCAATTGGAGAGTACAGCCTTAAAGCTTCATGAATCGTCGCCATCAAAATCGGAAGTGTATTAAACTTAATATCATCAATGTTGTTCAGATCGACCTCCCGGATTTCCATACGGATTTTATTTTGTAAATCTCGATTTTTCGCCAACTGGAAAAGAATAACACTGTCGAGTTGGTGACCAAGTCATAAAGCAACGAGGGTCAGAAAAAACGATAGATACAATTTTTCATATATATTTTCAATTGCCATTTTCGGAGTTTACCGATTTATTTACAAAACTGAATTTTCTAATTGTTTTGAAATATTTTTTTACAAACAAATTACCGATTCAAACAGAAAATAACAACTTCACAGACAGTATTGCTCATTTAAAGAAAACAAAAATTAATATTTTTCTTCAGATCATCAAAAATAACTGAAATAAGATTACTTTCTATTTTTGATTTCACTGAATTATTATTGCGAATTTTGCCTTGGGCACCAACCGGAAAATTGAGGAAGTCATATCGAAACCGGCCATCATAAGAAGGAACATATTACTTATAATCTCTTCATCGGTCAAACCCTGAATAGTTTATAATTCGTAGTTAATCGAATGTTTGACATTAAATTCCACCTAGTGTATAAAATATAGTGTCAAAATTCAAATTTACTTTTAAACTGCTGATTGATGATTTCCTAATTATAACACTTCAAAATACAAAATTTTAATTAATTTTTTGAAAACTCGAGTTACTTGAAGGATCTCGAGAGAAAAAACAAGTATCCTATAAGAGCGAACTTGTTATCGGTTAATTAATTCTTTGCTCGAAAAGCGTAAGTATATTTTTGCACCAAAAAAACTTTCAGATTTGGTTACTGATACCCGCTTTTAATTGGCCCGACAAAAAATAAAATTCAAATTAGGAAAAAAATTTATAATGCGTTTATTATCAGCTCAGCGGTCGATTAAAAAATAAATATCAAATCCTTAGTCACCAAAATCACTCACTCTCACATTTACTTTCTTGCTGTTGAATGCATCATCATAATTTTTCACCAACTCATGCTTATCGGAGTGGTTAACGATATCCAAGCTCGGAATCTGAATCAAAAAATGTCTTATTATGCATTATAAGTTTTTTTGCATGATTTTTTACTATGCGAGTCAAATGAAATTGACTTTAAAATATGCCGATATGGTTTTAGTCCATAACACCCGCTGGAAAAATTATAAAATAGTTAAAGTAACTTGACTTGCAGATCGCGCGCTTATTCGCTGATTAAATTTTTAAGATGAACAAGGATAAAATACAACTTCCAGCAAGTTTCAGATGATGAATAAATATAAAAAATCGATTAAAGGTTGGACGCGGGAAAAACTCTGCGTACAAATAGCGAGTGCAAATCAAACTCGATTTGATACGTCCAATCAGCAATCGGCGAAAAGTTCGTGAATTGTTTTTTGACTCATATAGTACAAGGCATTTTTACTTAATTTTCAAAAAAAAATTATCTCACCAAACATTGTTTTCTTCGATTTTTCATCATGTGGCTGCAAACATCTTCATTTTTTGTATTACGTTGAATATTAATTACATTTTTAATCAATTCTGTAAAATAAATAATTGGCTGGCTCCACGAAGTGCGTTGAATCGAGTCCAAAACCTGTCCAAATCCTGGCACAACTAGAAATTAGTATATTTTTAGCGTATTTATCTAAAATTTATTCGACTTCACCTGTTATCAACATTCGAATGAATAGACGCAAATCGCGTATTTCACCGAAAAAAAGGAATTGTGAAAAATTTTTTCAAAATAAATTTAATTTTGTTCGAGTGATTACACATCGATAAAATTTAGCGGTCCCAATATCAAGCACCCATTGCCTATAATCATACTCAAGACTATCAGTAAGATACCATTAGTGGGATTCGAACAAGCGCTATAGAGATAGTAAACGTTTTGAGATGGAGTTCGGTTGGGAAAAGGATAAGTATAAGAACGAGGTAGCAAAATCACCACTTTTTGCGAATCGGCATTGTCTGACGGTTAAAAAAGAATTTTTGTGAATTTGTGTTTCAGAATGAAGTTGGCTTGAATATGAGATGGTTCTTGATTTTTTTTATATTCTATTCTTAATTTTTGGTGTTGACCGGTTGGCTTATTAATTTTACGTCAGAATTAAAAATTTTTATTTGAAAAAAATCATTAACGTTTTATGCAACAATCAGTTTCAATTAAATTATTTTCCTAAAGCTTGCAAAATATCTTTTTTGGAAATTTAAGTTTCATTAAGTATAGAGTAAATTAAGTTCATCAGTAAATTTTTATCTTGGCCAAATTTACAGCTATCTTAAACTTCATAACTTACAATAGACCAAAGTCAAACGCGTCCAGGAGACACATTTTGATCGCCATACTTTGGTGTACTTGAATAAATCAGATTTTCCGTAATCTTGTATTTTTGGACGGCATTTTTCTATATCAATACTGTATGCACTTTTGATATATGCATCTTGCGTGAACCTATAAGCAAACTGTAATGCGCTTACATCTTCTCCAACAATTTCCCCGATTTCTTTGAGAATAACATCTAAATTTAGCATTTAAAAATGTGATGAAAACAAAATAATTTTTTAGCTATCAATGATGAGGTCAGCAATTAGAGAACTACTTGGTAGCATTGTTTGACCGCGAATTTTTTATAACTCGCGGGCAAACAAATAAGAAAAAACTCGGGCAAACAATTTAAGGAACTTTTATCACGTGAGTTGTACTTGAGAAAAAGGTTTATGTTAAAACTCGCGAGAGTTCTTATTTTGTTGCGATCATCATAATAATTTTTTGGTGACATATTGAGTAAAGAAATTAATATTTTTACAAATTCTATCAAATTTTAAAGGCATCAGAAATAAGAACCAATTGTTCTTGAGAATAAAAATTTGTTTTTTTATAGACGATATACATATATTTCATTTAAGTATTCATTATTTCCGCATATATTTGTTTCTTTGAACAATACTGACCAGCAGCGTTGTTTGTTCTCGAAAACAACAATTTGCATTGAATTTTGAGATAAGCTGGTGCCAGGAAGTTCGTATTCGTTTCCAGTTTTCCAGATCATTGATGTCCCCAAAGTCATAGTTTGTGTTTCAGAAAGATTTTACCAAGCCCGATAGATGAAAAAACTTATGTGTTTCCATTCGACAGTGAAAAGATGAGAAATTTTGAACAAATATTTTCTAAACAAAGAATTGAAAAAAAAAGTTATAATTATCACTTTAAGTGTTTTTTTTCTGGAACGTATAGATTTTTCTAGACTATGCAATTAACCGCCGTTTATTGAACATTGTTCATTTCAGAATCAATTTTCTCCTTGGTAACATTTCGAAATTTGCTCAGACACAATCAAAAATTTCGTCGGGGCGTTTTTTGAAAATTTAATTTAACTCCAAAATATAAAAATTTTCAGGTCACTTGAAAAACATTTTGACAATAATATGCTTCAATTTTCTCTCAAACAGGCCTTAACGCAAGCCAGACAAAAAACACTTAAGAAAAATTTGGCTAACGGCAAGACGATTTTTTCATTATTGCATGAAATTAATATTATTTATTAACTTATACAGGGGAGCCAAAAATTTTCGGCGATATGGGGTCAGAAATAATTTGTTTCTTAAGAAAAAAAAATACGTAGATGTTCGAAATGAGGTCAAACATTTTCACTAAACAAAGTGAAATTTCGTGGGTTTTATCGGCAAATTTGGCAATATCTGCCCCCTGTAAAGTTTATTTAAAAACACCCTGGATCAAAATGGAGCTTTCCGAAGCATATCTTTTTATCACACTTTTGTAAATATCCCGGCCCTGATTAGCAAAGGTAGTGTGTTTTAAGCAGTAGGGCCGGGATATTTACAAAAGTGTGATTACGGGATATAAGACCAAATAAAACTAACAAGCAGTCCTCCCTCCATTACCTTTATTAAATTTTTCCGTCAATTGTTAAATACAACGGGCGTCAGGCCTCGGAAAATACAGATTGATTTTTTTTTTCATCTTCCAAAAGTGTTTTGTCACAAACTCTCTAAGACTGTGCCCATATCGAAATCCATTGCCAATGATTCCTTGAATTAAAGTTCAAAACTGGTATGATTTAAAGTTGTACTTATCCGCCGAGTTGAATAAAGAAGGTTTTAAGATTTCGTAATGTTTTGGAAAGTCAGTACCAACATACCATTTATTATCGGACATAAGAATAAGCAACTTTCGTGAATGACAATTTGATATTTCAGGAAACGTTAAGGGTTGTGGGTTGTAGAATGTTGGAAATTGCTGGGGAAATAGCTTTCCTCAGCTGGACTGAAAGGTGATACGAAACGGGCAGATAAGAATAAATTGAGAAAAAAAAATACTGGGACTTTAAAGCTTCTCTATCAACTGCAACTATCATTTTTGATTCCTGGTGGAAAGGTGGCTCACCAGTTGCCGTACTGAAAAACCGGGTTAAAAATATGTTTCAAATTCAAACAGTAGTTAAAATCTCGGTCAATTTTTCTTTAAATTGAATCAAACAAAGATGTTTCGTGAAATTACGACGTCTTCAAATAATTACCGGGAGGTACGGTTTAAAAAAAATCTCCTTTGATTTTCAAACGGTTAAAATGAAATTCAGAAATTCTCTTTAAAATCTGAATAATCTCGGTCAATTTTGTTTGAAAATCAAATAAAACAGATATTTGAGAATCGTATGAAATGTTGCCATACATCACCGGGAAAATCGTTGAAAAAATTATTCTCTGTTTGTTTTTATAAGTTAAATAAGTTCAGCTGATATAATTTCCAAGTAGATGTGTTGTTGTTTTGATTTGTTGGTTTGTCTTTCGTTGTCGCCTACGTACGACGAAAAAAAAATCTGATTGGTTGATTCGAACCAATTTTCGTTATTTTTTTCTCCCAGCTGAATTCAAGAAAAATAGAGAAATTTTCTTCAACGCTTGTTTCATTTACACCCACAACCCCCTTAAGGGACTCTACATTTTAATATGCATGCAAAAATGAAGTGCCTTTGATTAATAAACTTAACAAACAAAATATCATTTTTGGGTAAATTGAGTTTGATAAATCTATCGCGACTAATAAAAAATGGATATACCAAAGTTGAAGCTTATTTTCGGAGTTATATCCAAAATTCGCTTAATACAGAAATATTAATAAAAAACTGAAAAAAATCGCAAAATGAATTCTTCGTGATAAACTGCCCGTAAAAAGTATATTTTGAAACGTGCATCTCAATGAAGAAGAGCGCGCGGTATTTTTCATCGTAACGATTTGTGATCATTTTCAGACTTTTTAACTGGTTCTTGATTAATAGCAAGTTCCAGCATAAGTTTTTTGTGCAGAAATTTAATGTTTGGCGAGTTCTTTAATTTTTGTGCCAGAGCTAATAGCTCCGAGCTATGTTAGTTTCATTTACAGCGGTGTACCACTTAAAGCCCCCCTCCAGTTAAAGCCCCCCTGACCACTTAAAACCCCCCTTTTTGGGCATATTTGATTTAACCGGTGACCTGTGACCACTTAAAACCCCCCCNAAAATCGGCGTTCAAAAGTGATTCTAGAAAATTCAAGAGCGAAATTTAAAAAAATGGCTCCAACATATTAGTAACCTCACTCTTCCCGTACCCTGTGTAAATTTTCAAACGCTTTGTATGTGGGGTCTAAAAAAAGATCGATTTTGAAAAAACCGTTTAGTGCTCTAGAATAGACTCACCACCTGGTGGTGTGATGTAACAAGGTTGACTTTGAGATGTGTAATCGTTAGACGAAGGCTAGATCTACAAACGAGTATCATCAGAATTTTTACAACTGCCCTAGATTTGTTCTGAGGCGTGATTGAAAGGTACCAAAAAGCGACACCTACCCCCTTAATGGCTTTTATGCCACTTTTTCAGCCAACATTTTAAATTAATTCGGCTTTTGAAAACGACCAATCCGATAGAGTTCTTAGATAGCTCAAACTGAGCACAAATATTAAGAGAAAAACAAATTTCAAAAAATGGTCCTCCGGACTCCGAATCAGACCATTGTTTCCAATTTTTACCCTATTTATTACAGAGAGGCACTTTGGTTGGAAAATATATGGAAATTTTTAAGGTTTCAGCCTGATTTTGATCGGTTGAAATTAAAACAAATCATAATGACGGATTTCAATTTATTTTTAGGCTTAGTTTTTGACTCACAGCATTAGGCCAAGTTTAAAAATGAGCCAAAAAAATTCAATCCTCGATCCTGATTGGTTGAAATTTTAGAACGCTTTGTATGTGGGGTCTAAAAGAAGATAGATTTAAAAAAAACGTTTAGTGCTCTAGAATAGACTCACCACCTGGTGGTGTGATGTAACAAGGTTGACTTTGAGATGTGTAATCGTTAGACGAAGGCTAGATCTACAAACGAGTATCCTCAGATTTTTTACAACTGCCCTAGAACTGTTCTGAGGCGTGATTGAAAGGTACCAAAAAGCGACACCTACCCCCTTAAGGATGTGGGAGTCGATAATTGGGCTCTTTTTTACACATTTTCAAGTGAAGTTTCTGAGAAACCTGGCTTCAGAAATAATTAATTTTTTTTCCAAATACGTAGTACAACTCGTAAGGAAGGTGCCAGTACTATTCAGAGCATCTGATACCT
>SCLH01001298.1:250004-268721 GCA_004367855.1 Oikopleura vanhoeffeni | reverse complement strand
ACAAAACGTGAGCAAAAAACCGAGTTGAGTTTTTTGAAAAAATTCTTGAATTTGCTCTCAGTATCACCAAAAAACTGTATTTTGACTCATGTTTAGGGGTCCCAATCAAAATGTAACTGCTCCCTTGATTTAAAAGTCACACATTCGAAACCTAGATAAAAGTGCAGCTGAAAAGTTCGTGCAAAAAAACAAGTTGAGTTTTGTCTGAATTTCTGACTAGTTGTTCTGTTAATCGTGTTTTAAATTGCTAAAAATGAAGAAAATTTCTACTTTTTTCCTACAAAATATTTCTGAACTTATCAAAAAGTGCTTTCCTAGCCATGTTTCAAAATAAAACGAGTACCAAAATACTTGTAATTTTCCATATGTTCATAAAAAAAGCATAGATATAAAATTGGGAAAATTTGTTTCGAGAGCCTCATTTTGCGACGACCACCCCCCTAAATTCATCACCAAAATCAATAAATTCGCAAAGTCAAAAGCAGATTCGTATAGGGGTTTCCATATTAAATTATCAAGCTCTTTGGGCTGGAACATATTCCACTTTCGTTGAGCTTATCCGTTATAAAAATCTGGGTGAATGTGACCATTTTGATGAAATCTCTAAATTATGAATTTTATCCAATATAAATCATCAACTCGACTATAAGTTGGCATGCCATGGCAGTAAATAATTGTCAGTTTAGTGTGGAATTAAGTGGTTGCATGCGTTTTTAACACCTAGTGGACCACGAGTAAAAACTTTCTGCATATGTTTCAACCTTTTGCACATATATGTTTCAAAAGTCATAAAAAAGTTATCATATTTATAATAATTTTTCTTTAACTGATATTTTTTGGTGAGTCGTCGATCTTGCTACTGTTAACAACTTCTGTTTTCAAGAAACCTGGTAAGGAAAATAATAAATTTTAAGTGAAAGTCTGCATCACAAAATTCGTCAGGAAAACACTGCCAACAAAGCATAATTCTCGAAAGTGTGAACAAGATATCGAAAAATCTTGAATTTTTTCAAATTCATTTTTATTGCAGCCTATAATCTTAGCATCTGGGCCTATTTTTGCATGCATTTGATGCGATCTGCTCACTGTCAAGATCAGGCATCGGCGACCACTCGCTTGGCTTTTGTTGCTTGACTTAGCTATAGCTTTTCACTAGCCTGGTGAAGATAGGATATAATGATTTTCAATCAGTGAATTCCCATAGCTGAAAACTGTCAGACAGATGCCTTTTTAACTCACAATTTTCATGGAAGCCTAATTGCTGATTTTAAACCATTTATTTAAAGAATTGCTTAAAGTTAAAGCATATATAAGCCATGAGCTTTAAGTTAAACCCTAGATTACTCTGAGACTTTTAGCTTGTTAAATAGGGAAAATAAAATAAATTGAGTAGAAGACTTTTTAGAAATAATTGAAGTCAGAGTATAATTTAACTGGGTTAAGGGGGGTTGGTCGTCGCATTTTAAGAATTTTTCAATGGCTGATTATCAAACAAGTGCAAATCGTTTGACCAAATATACCCTCTTCCTAATATATTTTAACAAAAATCTAGCACCAAAAATAAAATCGGAAGTGATGGATGGCTCGTCCAATCAGAATAAATATTCTGACCGCTGTTTGAAAAAACATACTTTTATATGTATATAAATATGGTATATTTTTAATTTTCATTTTTTATCTTCTTTTTTAGAATTATTATGCAAATTTTCCCCAATTCAAAAAATTTATTTATAAGTAGTTTTTGAATTCTTCATAAAAAACCAGGCAAAATCACTAATTCAGTTTTCTGGTATCTATTAAATCTCCGTATGTCAACTGATGGGTTGGTCGCGCGATTATCATTTTTTAACTAATGATGAAATTTTAAACAGTTGACTGTTCACTCGATAAACGCCATTCGGCACTCAATTTTTTAAAATTGTATGCTTGCAAAAAATTTCCAATAAAATTTCGGTTGTCGTAAGTGCCCTTTTTTAAACTCAGCACATTTTTTGATATCAAAACGGAATTGAAGGTAAATTTTATCTCAAAAAAAGTTGTTTTTCTCTACTTTTTGCCATTTTTGACCTTTTTTCATGGGAATAAAACTTTGATATTAAAATTTTTTGTGAATGTGCAAAATTTTGAAGCCACTTTTTAGCGCAAAACACCCGAAAATGGTTAAAGTTTATTAATATCGTCTTAAAAAATGCTATAGAGGGGTTCAGTTGGGAATGAATGAGCAGTGAAAAGTGGTTTTGAATGAACACTTTTATTGTAGATAAAAATAAATTTCCACATTTTTTTTCTTTCATATCCGTTACTCACACTTTTGTTAATATCCCGGCCCTGATTAGGAAACCTAGTGTGTTTTTAAGTAGGAGGGCCGGGATATCTCAGACAGTTCTACAAGATAACTAGTCAGATTTTTATCCTCCCTGTTTGGCTAATTTTTATCGATAAAATTAATTCCAGCGACCAATACCCCCATTTAAGGGGGTGGTCGTCGCATTTAAAGGCAAAAATGGGGTTTTCAATGACCAATTGTAGCAAAAGTACATATATTCAGACCAAACATTACCTCTCTATGATATATTTGAACAAATATCTTGCATCAAAAAAATAAATCAAAAGTGACGGATGGCTCGTCCAATCAGAAACGTGCTTACAAAAATAACGGAATTATTTTTTCAATATGTATCTCCTCCCTGAGTTTTCAGGGTACAACAATGATTTATAACTCAAATAAACCGGACAAAACGTTAGCAGAACACCAAGTTGAGTTTTTTAAAATTCTTGGATTTGCTCTCAGTATCACCAAAAAACTGTATTTTGACCCTTGTTTAGGGGTCTCAATCAAAATGTATCTCCTCCCTAGATTTTAAAGTCACACATTCGAAACCCAGATTAATGTGCAGCTGAAGAGTCCGTGCAAAACACCAAGTTGAGTTTTTTCTAAATTTCTGACGCGTTTTCTGTAAATCGTGTTTTAAATTTCCGAAAATCAAGAAATTTCAACTTTTTTCATACGAAATATTTTTGAACTCATCAGTTTTCTANAAATAATGTAAAATGACTCCATGAAGTCTAATTTTACTTTGAATAATGATTCATATTTTCCGGATGTTACAATATCCAAAATGCAATTTGACACCTCTGATTCAGCTATTTTTTTGTCTTGATTATTTTTTAAAGCCTGATTAACCCTTGTGAGCACAGAGCCACATTTGTGGCTCTAGCATACCTAAATCATCGAAAAAAGACAAAAACTGGATCGAGGAATCTTTTGTTTCAAATGCAAATAATTATAAAGAATTTAGATTCGGTTTCAAGAAAATATTTGAATTTNAAATTAAAATTCTAGAATATGAAATGTCGAATGCAAAAAAATGACCTTTCAACTTCCTTATGCAGACAAAATTGAAATTCCAACTGCCTAAAGCTTTCTGTGAACAAAATTCAAAGTAGAGCCACAATTGTGGCTCTGGTGCCTTGGCGGAATTTTTTCTATATGCTCACAAAGGTTAAGCGTTAAAAAACATATTTTTTTTTAAAATGTATAGCAAATTGGCAGAATTGTATTGAAAGATAATAAAAAAATATGTTAATAATGAAACTTTGCTTATATATATATATGGCTAGATGGCAAAAATCAAGTATGGGTACAGATTCACTTCGAAAGTCTACGAGTTAAGTGCTTTATTAATCAATTTCTTCAGTTTTACAACTAATTTCTTTATTTCATATCAAGTCATGAATCATAAATTATGGTGAAATTCAACAGGTGATAGATATTTGTTATACTTATGCGTTGTTATACTAATATGTTTCAGTACATTTAACTAATTAATATTCCTTTTTGGAAAATTTATAGTCGGAATTTAATATGGAATAAATAATTATTTCAAAAAAATTATAATTTAACGCATTTTTTCCCCAAAATGTTTGTTGGTTATTCCTTGATGAAATCTGACAGTAAACCTTTTTCGATCTATCTTTTTTTGATTCCTAACACTGTCAGGCCCACATTAACCAAATATAAATGAAAATCGAAACTTCGAACGTTGAAACATGGGTCAAGTGTTTTGGCCGTAAATACATCTCTTATTTTATGTCTTTGGTACTGGCAATACCGCCAAGCTATGATTCAAAAAAACATATGTATAATAATTTGCTTCATAAGGTATTTTTGTCGCAATTCATCTTGTTTGATCAGAACTTAACGTTACATTTAATATATTTAATTTTAAAATAGATAATAATTCATGAGCGGTAGAATAAATGATCCATTGGCGGCGTTGAATACGCTCAGAACGATAAAATCAGGCCAATTCTAATAGTAATGACACAAAAACTCGAAACAAGGTTATTCAAGAATATATCCAGGAAAAAATAACTAAAGCTTTCTCTCGAGAACTACTGTACCGCTGGTTCTGTTCTTTAATTTGAAAATAAAATTAGTTTTTCTGGAAAATCAAAAAAAACTTCGAGAATAATTAAATAAAAATTAAACGCAAATATGATAATAGTCACAAAAAAATAACTGATAAATTTTTTCATAAACAACGTCGAAATTGTACTTCAAATATATCCGTTCTGCTGGAGTCCGTAAACCAAAAGATTTCTACAAAAATCTAAATCTAAACTTTCTTTAAATGAGCCGAAAAGGTTCAACACAGTGTCTTTTTTTGACAAGGATTGAAAAATAAACTATTATTTATCGCATTTTATGCCGGAACGGATTATTAAAATCTTGATTATTACATTCTGTATTTTTGTAACAGACGAAACGTCTGTTTGTATGTTTTCATAGCTTGGAAGTGTGAATTTTACACGGTGAAAGCGAAACGTTGCTGAAATTAATTAATAAAATATCAATAATAATAAAACCCTTTTGAGTGACAAGTTTTGACTGTAATTTTGCAAAGATTGGGAATTTTTGCGGTTGGACAAAAATGTCCGAAAAAAGATTTGCGGACCTATTGTGTTTTGTAACTCTGAGGGTTAAAATATGATTATTGATCACGCTTGTTTCAATACAATCAATTTTCACAATAATTTGAAATAATAACTCCATGCAAAAAGTAATTTGAAAATTAATAGTTTTAAAATCTCGAAATTATATATTTTGGTGTGAAATAACATATCAAAATCGTACTCTCTTGTAACAAAAATGTATTATTTAACCTCAAACATTGCACGTCTTATTCAAATTGTCAATTTTTATAAAAATTACACGATTCCGTATTTGAACAAATTGAAGCCAGAGAACAGAACGGAGGGGGGAAAAGTTTGCTTTTTGGATTTTTTTTAAGACTGGGAAAAGTTGCAGATGATGAAAAACTAAACAATAGATTGATATTTATACGAGCCAAAAGTAGCGTAGAGTGTCATACAGAGAAAATAAAAGATTTTTTAATAACTTTGTTTTAGGCAAATTGCACCATGTGGTCTTCATAGCTTCAGTTTTATATATTGAGAAGTGTAATACCCATGGAAGCATTTTGACTAATTTACAATCGACTCTAAGCAGAGCAAAACCATTTCAATAATAATAGCTCAAATTGGAGGCTCACATGTGTATAAAATATCTCACGATGCCATACAGAATTATTTATTGCCAAAATAAGATTCGAATTTTTTTTTTGAATTTTTTCAAAACGATAGATTTTCGAATGGACATCAAAGTTGAATAAAATGGAATCAAGCTTATTGATAGAAACATGTTCTTAAAAAAACCGTCTTTTCTTGATATTGAAGATCTACAATTTGGTCTCGATGATTCATTCAATCGTTTTTTTGATATATTTTTAGCCCAATAATTAAGTATAACTTTGTATAATAAGCGGATTTTCGGCCACGATTCGCGGATTAAATTAATCTCGGATAAAGCTTATAATTTGGCATTCTAACAAATTTAATTTATAAATAAAACTTACAATAGTGTGTAACGTGGCTCAGAATTTTGAGTGATCTAAAACTCACAGATGAAGAATCCAACGGGGAAGTCTTTGTTGAGACAGCGAAATATCATATATTTATCTACATATGTAGTACGGTACTTGATGGGCCTTTTAAGTCACTTTTTATGCCTTCATACAATTCGTCTTTTGAAAACGACTTATCCGATAAAGTTCCTAGCAAAAAATGAGCACAAATATCTAGTTAATAATCAAATAAAAACAAAATGATCCGAATCGGACCTTTTTTCGAATTTTCTTGAAATTACTGAAATTGTTTGATTTATGGTTTTTGTGAAATAGTGGAAAACAATGGTCTTATTCGGATCCTTTTCTTTCAATTTTTTTATATTTGTGCTCAATTTGAGCTATCTTGAAACTCAATCGGATGTGTCGTTTTCAAAAGTTAAATTAAAAAGAATGACTGAAAGGAGGCTGAAAAAACCCAGCAAGTACGGTATAATTTTCAAATCATTCTATTTTAAGATTATTTTGAAATTATAGTGAATACAATACCATCTACAACTGCACATTACAATACTTTTTAGTTTTATTCATATTATTGAAACAAATATCATATTTTCAAATAAATCAATGATTTGAAAAATCGAAAAAATTATTCGATTTCAAGATATGTTTTTTGAAATACAGAGGGGCCTTAATTTACGGGCCGTGATGGTCAGACGATCTGACTCATGGTCGACCATGACGATTTGATACGGAATTTCAAAACTCAAAATGGTATCGATGTTTTTAACCTTCTTGTAAATTTTTTTTTTGGTCATTTCTAAGAGTAGGATTTTTTTTTTATGAAATTTCGAAAAATCGATTTAGGTCAATTTTTGTGATTTACAGGTAAATGTGATCAGTTCTAGCGAAGCGTATTGAGTGTCGAAGGCTGATTCTTTTTGCAGTGATTAAGCGGTTTTCGGCACCTGTTTTTTAATGAGGTCGGGGGTGACATTTGACCTCTAATGCCCGGTCAAAGGTACTAATTGACCATAGTTCCTGATACGTTCATTAAAAGGTCGCTTTCGATTCTTTTGGGGTATTTAAGTCTATCGATGAACTTGAAGTTGACCTTGAACTTTGACGGGTAATTAGAGTCAAATATGGTCGCGACCTTCAATTAAAGAAAACGGGTGGCCGAACGCTCTAATTTTCACTGGCCTAAAATCGCCTTCTAGCACTATCTACGGCTCGCTAGACTGGATCACATTTACCTGTAATCACCGAAAAATTGACTTAATCGTTTTTTTTTTGAATTTTTTACGAAAAAATCTACGTCTTTAAACATGACCGAAAACTTCTCTACAAGATAGGTTAAACATTCGATACCCATTTTTGGTTTTGAATTTCTGTATTTCAAATCATCCATAGGTTGCTAGAATTCCTTCTTGTCAAATCGTTACAGTGCATTTTGTGTATTTTTGATATTATGTTGGCATTGTTTTTCGGAGTTTCATTGGGTTTTTCTTATTGATCCCTATCAACTCAGAATCATTTTTAACGATTAGATGATGCAAAATGTGCATATTCTCATCTTTCCGCCTACGACAGATATATACATAGTATGAGATAGACATTTAAATATGCGATAAATTGTGTAGCCAAATGTAATACAAAGCACCTCGTTCGCGCAATTATTTTGAGTGACAAATTATATATTTGAACCGATTTCTGGTACATGTTATCTTTTGTTATTTACCCTTTCAATGGACATTATGAGTCGAATTCACATGAAGCTAGATAAAGGAAAGTAATCCGTACATTCCTGGTCAAAACATTGTATATTTTTGACACTTTTGGAGTCCAAACCTTCGAGTAAAATTTTATTAGAATTTTACACGAAAGGTAAAGTTAAAATATCGCGGACTTCCTTAACTCCTACATTCCGGAAAAAGTTCTGGACTACCAGTCCTATTTTCACGGTCACGCTGAATGACTGTGTTGGAATCAAGGGTATACTTCGCTTTATCATCACATATATTTGTCACTTGAAATATATGTAATTTGATATTTTCTACATCTTATCAAAACAATGTAAAAAAATAAATTTAAGCCAATGGCGATAGAAATATAAAAATTTTCTCTTGTAGCACGATTCACACATTAGGCTAATTGAGACGCATGGGGCTAATTGACATTTTTAAGATTTTGCAGTATAACCGTCACCATTTGGTGCTGACTGCAAAAAATGCTTGTTTTTATTAAAATTTTTCAAATCGGCTCGTAAAATTAAAAGAACTATTTTTTTATTACAGGTTCAAGGCAATTCAGTTCATCGTTAAGCTTGTAAGTCCTAAAAAGAATCGGAGGGTCGATATTTCTTATGAAAATATTAGCAACTATGGGGTGGATATTGTTGTTTTCTTTTTGTTTTTTTTTTTTTTTTTTTTTTCTACTGGACGTTACTAGGACCGTAAATGTCAAATTTTGAGCATTTCACAGAAGATTGTGCCTTGGCGACCTTTCAGTACATAATTGACCCATAGTTGCTAATCTTGTCATCAAAGTTGACTTTCGATTCTCTGGGGTACTTACGTCCCGATGGCTTTGAAGTTAACGTGTTAATTTGATATGCGGAAAATATATGGTAGTTGAAAGTATCAATCACGCCAAAAAAATTCAGAGTTCAACTTTCAATTTTCAAGCGTTTTCTTATTTCGGTCACTCCAAATAATCACGTGGACAAAATAATTCAAATAAGGTTTGAATATGTCTTATTTATCTTCATTTTTTAAAAGATAGATCGGACTATTTGAGAGATTATTTGTTCAACTCTGAAATTATGTGTTGTCACCCCACAAAATTTTCGGCTAAATTGACCACTATTTATGTATTGACTTCAACTTATTTTGATTAAAACGTCACGTGTCGTTTTTGGTCTTTGGTGTTATGGAGAAACACTTTTTGACTTTTTAGATAGAACCACTTCTGTTTTCAAATTGATGTAAGTAATTTTTTGAAAAAAAACGTACTATTTTGGCCAACTTTATTCCTTGAATATACGGTCACGTGATCATTTTCAGGCTATGGTGTAATAAGAAAAAAAGTCTTAGAATTTTTTCTTGATTCTGCTCCAAGTCTTTTTTTGATAATTTAATTTTTTTTCTCCAAAAAATACGTACTGTAATACACTAAAAATTTCTAGAAAAAAACGCACAAACGTCAATTATTTAAATAGTCGATCGATTACTTTGTAAATGTTTCATAATGAATGATTAAGGGTCCTTAATTGTGATTAAACTGGTCATGGTCACGCGTGACCGTAAAAAGACTGTGGGAGTTAACTTGATTTGCTTGAACTTTGCTTTGCTTGAACTTGCTTTAAGGGCCTCGGTGCATTTTGACAGATTTGCACTTTTTCAATTTTTTTTTGTCTTGAAGGGAAACTTTTTGCAACTTCGAAATTTTCGGATAAAAACTTTTTCGAACACAAGTTGGCACTTCTCAGTTTACTTTGTGTAATCTGAATTTCTTCAGATTGGTTATTTTAACTTTTTAAATCGTCTCTTAATAAAACACTCAAAAAACGCCCGTTTTTTATCAAAGATGTCTAAATTACAGCAAAATTTAATTCATTTTTTCTTATTAATTAGTATCTTTCAAATACGGTCCTGTCGACCATTGAAAATGTATTTATTTTAATTTCATACGATTTTTTAGTGAAAATCGAAAATTTAAATTTTTGAAAAAAGACGAAAAAAACGAAATTTTAGCACATCAGAAGAAATATTTTTTTTCATGAGTTTAATTTACCAAATTTTAAATGGTCGACAGGTCGGCTTACCAATTTGGCAAGTCTCGGTGAAATAATTTTTATTTTCAATTGTTTATTAAAGAGGGCTTAACTTGATTTCGCGCAAACCGTATTTTCATCCAAAAAAATATGATTCAGAGTATAAACAAGAGCGAAGAAACAAAACGAAAGCATATTTGAATATAGTGAAAGTAGCCATTCCCAATATTTTCAGCTAAGAATTCCATAACAATAAGTTTAAAAAATTTTGAACAAGAAATGAAATTTTTTTTTAAAATATTTCTAATTATTTTTGACTAAAAATCGCTGAACCATGTCATATTGTTTTTCAAAGAGCACATAAAAATATATGGTCACGTAAGATTCTAGGTACGTAATAATTCTACTTAAATAAATGTTGGCGAAACAATTTTTTATGAAAGACAATTCCGAATAAAATTGTCAAACAACAAATCAATCAAGATTTCCATTTTTGAAAAATATAAAAAATACAATTTTTCGACGTGAAAATTTAATTCTGCTGTCGGTTTTAATCATTGAATAAAATTCCATCAAAACTTTGAAAAGATCTAATGAAAAATTTTATATTCCGTGTTATCCGCATAAGGACACAGACCAAGTTCAAATCGGCGAATGATAAATATTTTTTGTTAACTCTGATATGAGATTTTTTCAACATTTAAAAGTCTTTATCATTTCATTTCTGAGCTGATACAACTTCAAAACCACACGTTTATATCTTAAGGGCCTTGGTGCTATTTGTAAAACTTGCTATTTTCATTGTTGTTTTTTTCTTGATGAGAAAACTTTTCGCTACTTCAAAATTGCACAGATGATAATTTTTTCTCGTGAACAAATAGTCCCACTTTTGAGCTTTACTTTGTTATAATTCTTTTTTTTTCAGATCGATTAGCTTTTTTACTTTAAATCGTCTTTAAAAAAACACTCTAAAAACTGCGCATTTTGCTACTTTAGGTGTCTAAATTAGTAAATATTTAATTTTAGATTTTTATTAATAAGGAACTGTTCCATCCAGATTTCTACGTCAAATCGAAAAAACACACGTAATTTTGGCACCTCGAAGAAATTTTTTTTTTCATGCCAGTTGAATGCAATTTAAAGTTTTCAATGGTGGAATGGGTCGACTTTAACTAGATTTGGCAAAGTCTCGGTTGCAATATAGATTTTTATAATTTCCTGGATTTATGAAATAAAATTAAAGGGGCGCGCCTTTTTTTTTTTAAAGAGGGGGGTTGTCTGTGGTCCTGATTGCAATTTTGCAGAAGTATTTCAAGAAATCTGAAACCTTCAGCAATAATCTCAATAAAGTAGCCAATTTGTAGATCCTAAGCCTTATCTTGTGAAATCAAAGGTTCAAATCTGAAATCTTTGATTGACTACACCAATCGTCGACATAGCGTAACAGGAATCATTTCGCAAAATTGTCAGAAATCTATCTCCTCCCGATCATATATCGAATTGATTCTAGAAAGTTGACAGTAATTACGTGGAGAATAGCAAACTTAGATTTTGCCATGACTGCCGTTCACTGAGCGTTTTTGCACATTTCGACGACTCAATTTTCCCTCAGCGTCCAATAAACTATTGACGATTTCTTTGGAGCCGTTTTTCATGATTTTAGGCTTAAAAAATTCTATCTACTCCGATGGTTTAGGTTCAAAATAGGCCAATTTCTTTCAAAGTACACCTTTGTTGCATTTGAAGGATTGCATTCGGCGTTTTTTCTAAATTTTGATGCATGGATTGAAGAAATATGATGTTTTCGGAATAAAAAAATCGAAAATTTCGAAAAAAATGTGCTTCGATTATTTCGAGAAGTAGGCTCAAAGACAAGCCAGTAAAACACTGATCAGGAGCCAAGTGAGGTTGGCCCCAACAGTGCACAGTCAACCTCATCTGTAGAACTTTAAGAGATGTGGAGGGTGGTCAATATTCGAGCGGAAAGTCTATTTTTAACTTCCATTTTTTTTACAAAATACTTAGTACAAAATTTCGAAATAATGCGAAAATTTCAAATTTTTTTAATGATTTGGGCTCTTAGTACAACTAATTATCACCCCGGTATCAATTATGAGCATTTTTAATGCCTCTAAACTTTATTAAATCAAGAGGTCGACAAACCGCCTTACAAGGTTGTATTGCGCAAAACCGTAGTTTCGTCAAAAATTTATGATCTAGAGTATTTGAAGCAAGTGCAAAGATACAAAAACTCAGAGACATTATTTGTAAGACAATATTCGAGGTGGCATTCTCTCATAATTTCAGCCGATGATCAGAAAGAATAAGTTTGAAAGTTTTGCACACAAGAATATGAGAGAAAAATTTTTCGAATAATTTTTTCGAATTATTTTTGACTCAAAAACACAAAAATACACATAACCTTGTACTATAACTGATTTTCAACAAGCATAAAAAAGATTTCAGTTGGATTTAAAACAAATATTGAAAAAAACTTTAAACAAAACACATAAGAACAATTTTTTTAAAATGTTCGGATAACTTTTTCAAAAATTATTGCAGTAATTTGTCTGAATTTCATATAACGAGTAAAGGCAAGCGGAGAAATCTGTCTTCGCGAAAGGCAGTAAATGTCGATGGCACAATTCTGGTAGTTAACACAAAAGTTGCATGATTATAGATGCCTGGAACATTACTTGATGGGTAATATATTGAGAGAATATATTAACCAATCAGTAGAAAAGTTTTTCATCAACGAGCCGCATATCCCGTAATTAGTCAGTATACGCACAAACTTGGGTGCACCAAGGCCCTTAAGGGGTGGGTACGTCGCATTTCAGTACTCAAAAAAAGGGTGGCTTTCTGCGACATCGGACATTCGTCCGGCTAGAACTAGTATCTGCATGCATACTTCGGAGCTATTGATCGACAACACTATCGTCTCCGACCCTTCTCCTCTGGACTGGAATTGATGTACTGAACACAAAATCTAGACCATCGCTAAAAAAATATCAAAAGTGAGCGATGAGCTCTGTCCAATCAGAAACGTGCTAACAAACTGACGGTCGTTATTTTTTTAAAAATGTTATCACCCTGTTTTTCAAGGTTACAAACATTCGTGACTTATATGACTGTGTAGCTGATAGTTTCGTGCAGATTCAGTATAGAGAGTTTTGTTCCAATTTTCTGAATTTTGGCTTCAGAATCACCAAAATCACCAAAAAAAAGTGATTTGACCTATTCTAAGGCGTCTCTAATCAAAATGTTATCTCCTCTCTGGATTTTATTTGTAAACCATTGTAATCAATATGATATGAATTGTGCAGTTCTAGGACTCCGTCCAGATCAGTATTAAGAGGTTTTGGTCCAAATTTTTGACTGCATATTCTGTAAATCGTGTTTCAAAATTCCAAAAACTCAATAAATGTCTAACGTTTCATACGATAATGTTTTGAACTTATCAAAAAGTGCTTTTCTCACCATGTATCCAAAATAAAAAGACTACTAAAAATGCTTGTAATTTTCTCTATTTTCAAAATGAAGGCATAAAAATGAAATTGGGAAAACATTTGTTCCTAAAGCCTCAATTTTCGACGACCCCCCTTAAAGGGTGTGGGTGTCGCCTGATTTTTGACAGTTTTAACGAAAGCTATTTTCGGATAACTAAAGCAGAGCTGATATCCAATAACTGTGCATCCTTGAAAAAACAACCCTTCACGGTGAATTGGTGATTATAATAGTAATCTGATACAATTCCACCTACGCTTCTAAAAAGCCTCCTAAAAAATCGCTAATACGCCTTTTTCTCCGTCAATTTTAACCATTTTTTTATTATTTTTTTGTCAGGCTCCATAAGAACGCTCACACATATGGCAGGTTATTGTCCTTTACTCGGAATTTTGCCTTTTGGCGAAAAAAAACGCGAAAAACAAAAAGCCAACATTTTTTGAATTGGTCAGTTGGGAGGTTCAGTGCAAAAGCTATCTTCCTCCACCAGTTTAGGAGATACAGTTTTCTTATACTGAATCTGAAAGCACAGTGCCGTTGTTTGACAATCCATACGAGAGTTTTTTTTTGAAATTTTGACATTTTGCCGTCTCTTGAGGGCCATGTCCCAACTTTTCATTTAGCCTTAATTTTGAATTCTTAGTTGGGAGGCTCGGCAAAAGGTATCTCCTGCCACCAGTTTCAAGAGATACAGTTTCGACTCATTCCTTCATTTGAAAGCAACAAGACTTGTTTGTACAATTCATGTATGAGAGTTTAGTTATTTTGAAATTTTGATTTGGCGTCTCTGAGGGCCATGTCAACTTTTCATTTTTTTATTTTGAATTTTGAGCAAAATAGAAAACCAAAATTTTTTTTTTTACAAAATATGCTTTCAAAATCATTTATTTTCGTAATTTCAAACACTGTTTTAAGGGGAGGATTTGGTGGCAAATTTTTAACATTGGTAGCCGTGTCCAAAAAGAAAATCAAATTAGCGCACTTTTCAATTTAAATCATAAATTAATCCAATAATTGTTTGTTTTTCGTTTTCGTGGCCGCCAAAAGCATAATTCCGAAGAAAAGGTGCGCTTTTGCATTAATGCGTGAGGCTTTTTGGACGCCTGTACACAAACAAATGGTGAAAATTGGAGAAAAAAAGGCGTAACTGATGTTTTTTAGGAGGCTTTTTAAAAGCGTAGCTGCTCGGCGTAAGGTTGGATTGTATCGAATAATTACTGTTAAATCACAATCAACGTGAAGAGTTTGTTCTTCAAGATGCAACCAGTTTTGGATATCAAGTTCTGCTAGTTTATTCCAAAAATAAGCTTTCGTAAACTGTCTAAAACTGCGACACCACACTCTTAACTCCCACAGTCTTTTACGGTCACGCCGTGATCAATGACCCGTTTAAGTCGAATTAGGACCTTAATCCATCATTATGAACATTTAAAAGTGAAAGATGCGACCTAGATTTACAATAATCGACCGTTTGTGCGTTGTTTTTTCTAGAAATTTTTATGTATACAGTACTTTTTTTTGAAAAAAATTTAAATAATTCAAAAAAAAGACTTGAGCAAGATAAAAAAACTTCAAGACTGTTTTTAATCTACCCATCAGCCGAAAATAGATCACTGTAACAGTAATATTCAACGCGAATAGAGTGCACAAATAGTACGTTTTTTTTCAAAATTACTTAATACATCAATTTTTGAAAAATAAGTGGTTTATTAAAAATTTTAAAATTTTCTCCCCATACAAGCCAAAGACCAAAAACACACGGTGACGTTTTAATCAAAGATACTAAGTTTGGAAGCAAGTACATAAAATAGTAGTCAGATTTAGCCGAAAATTTTGTGGGGTAGACAACACTAATTTAGAGTTTGAACATAATGAATCTTATGCCGAAATCTACTGTTTAAATTTTCAGAAATAAGATAAATATATAGACAATATTTCAAACCTTATTTTTGAATTATTTGTCCACGTGATTTATTTGGACGTGACCGTAATAAAAAACGCTTGAAAATGTTGAAGTTGAACCCTCTGGAATGTTTTTTGGCGTGAATTTGATACTTTCAATAACCCTATATTTTACCGCATATCAGAATTAACACGTTAACTTCAAAGTCCATCCGTGAGACTCGTAAGTACCCAAAATGAATCGGAAAGTCGACTTTCTCCATGACAATATTACCAACTATGGGTCAATCTATGTACTGAAAGGTCGCCAAGGGCACAATCTTCTTGTGAAAACCCCTCTCAAAATATTGACTATTTTTACGTCTAGTAACCGTCAGTAAAAAAAACATAAAAGAAAACTATCCACCCATAGTTGCTAAAATTTTCATAAGAAATACGACCCTCACGATTCTTTTGAGTTACTTACAAGCTATACGAATGAACTTGGAATATGCCGAGAGCGGCTGAATCAAATAAATGTTCTTATTATTTTAAGCGAGCTCGATTTTTTGAAAATTTTAATAAAAACATGCAATTTTTTTGCAGTTCATGCACCAATATGGTGACGGTTATACTGCAAAATCTGAAAATGTCAAGTTTAGTCTTCATGCGTTAATTAGCCTAAGTGTGAACGTGCTAACAAGAGAAATTTTATATTTTCTTATTCGCCATTGAGCTTCAAATATTTTTTACATGTTGTTTTATACGATTGTAGAAATGATATCAGAATTACCCATATAATTTCGTGAACAAATATAGTGTGATATGAAACAAGGTATACCTTGATTGCAACACAGTCATTCGCGTGACCGTGAACATGACTGGTAGTCTCCAGAAGCTTTTTCCGGAATGTAGGCAGTTAAGGAGCCTCCGGTGATTTTAACTTTGCCTTTCGTTCAAATTTATATTTGTCTGAATTTGGAACTTCCTACGTGTCAAAAATATACAGTTTTTCGGATTGAACTTTTTTTAAACCCCAGTGGTAAGTTGCCACTATTCACTTTAAGGGGTAATGTGTGGTTTCCTAATCTTTTAGCTATTTAATTCTCGTATACAAATACTATAGTCCCAACGACCAGGGGCTTCGATGGACGAGGGAATTTCATGAGTAGCTTGGCATCTTTCGCAGAGTATCTTCGAGAGAACGCTCACTTTCAGTCTGTGGGCAGAGAGATAACATGGTGAATTTGTGGCAAGAACTTTTCTGCCATGAATACAGCTCCAGACACATTCGAAACAGGGAGACCTAAGCCAAAACCGAAATTCTATCTCCTCTGAGGTTTATATTTTGAAATAAACCCTTAATTTTTTGACATTTTCCATCGGAAAAATTTCTATCTCCTCGAGTTATATGTTCAAAATTCACCTCAATTTTTGCAAAGGAACGCTCAAAACAATATACAAACTCTGTGACAGCTTTTTTTTATGTCGACCCAAACAAGAAAATATGAATTTTTCAAAGGTACGTGACAAATTTCCGAAAAAATGTGCTTCGTTTTTCGAAAGGTAGCTCAAAAGAAAGCTAAGAACACTGAAGAGAAAGTTGGCTTTACGTCACTGTTGATATTTTGAAGTTTAGTGGTCACATGACACAACGTTAATTTTTGAACATAATTTTGAGAAAATACTTGAAAATAAAACGCAAAAATTTCGAATTTTTTTTTGTTCTTATTTGGGTTGTTTTGTGCTTTTAAACATCAACGACTGATTTTGGTGCATTTTTATGCCCCTAATTCACTGCAGAAAATGTAGGAAACCACCATACCCTTAATTTGTATAATGCTGAATTTCTTCAAATTGCGTATTTTACTTATTAAATTCGTCTTCTGAAAACACTCAAAAAACGGCGTTTGCTATCGAAGTTGTCCTAATTTACAGTAAATATTAATTTCCTTTTATTATCAGGAGTTTAAAATATGGTCTGTTACCATTGCAAAATTTTATTTAGTTTTAATTCAATACGATTTTTTGGTCACAATCGAAAATTTCCCAATTTTGAAAAAGAGTCGAAAAAAACCGAAATGTTTTCATGAGTTAAATTAAAACGTCGACAGGTCGGCTTTACCACATTGGTAAAGTCTAGCTGAAATTTTTTTGTTAATTTTGATTAACAGAGGGTTTAAACTAGATTTCGGGCAAACCGTATATCATTCAAAAAAGTATGATTCAGAGTATAGAACAGAGGAAGATACAAAGACCGAAATCATATTTTTTTAAATATAGTGTAAAGTAGCCATGTTCCTGATATTTTTCAGCTAAGGAATTCCAAAAAAGTCTGTTCGAAAATTTTTGAACCATAAATGAGAAAGAATTTTTAAAATATTGTCTAATTAATTTTTGACCAAAAATCACTAAAACCATGTCAATAATGGATCAACCGCCCTCACGAGCTACAAACGTAAATTTTGATAAATCGAAATTCTGAGCTCAATTTGATTGGTTGATCTTTCTAATCTGACAAATGAAATCTGCCTATTCCGCAATCAAGGGTTTTCGGATTGGTGCTAATATCTTGCGTTGTTTGTATCATTCAAATATTTAGGATTTGTCTCTAGGGCGGGTAATCCATATGGTTTTTTTCAAAGAGCATGATAAATAAAATATGTGATCATCTGAGTCGAAAATAGTTAAAAGTAGCGAGTTTGTAGAAGTTTCTTTTCGTTGATTTGAACACATATCTGAAAAAATTTAAACGAAAAATAAGGCATTTGTTCATTATGTTTGGAATTTTATCCAAAATTTCTCATAATTTCTCGACTCGAAAAGTTTAAATTCGAATCTCCAAATTTTCTTAAAAAGCCATAATGCAAAAATTTGCTAGTTACAAAAGTTGGCCTGGATAATTGGTCATAACTTTGATTGGTAATATTGGGAACTTCCCGCAATGAGAAGATAAATATAGAATCCATTGGCAAAGTGTTTTTCCACATCAGAGCCCAGATCGGTATCTGTCAGAAATGCACCGAGGCCCTTGAAAGAAAAATCGGCGGTGAAAACCTATCCATTTTTGATCTATGTTTTGGACATTAATATCTGTCTGGATTCAGACTTTGACACGTCAAAAAACCATCAACCGTTGAATGTTAAGAAAATTTTAAATACAAAGCACAAAAGTTTTGAAGAGTTTACTTTTGAAATTTCTGTTCATCATGAAAAAACGTATCAATATCTCTTTTAAGGGGGTGGTCGTCGCAAAATGAGGCTCTAGAACAAAATTTTCCCACATTTTAGTTTTAACCGCTTTTTTATGAAAATATGGAAAATCTATCAAATGCATTTTGGTTAACTCGTTTTATTTGATACATGGCTTAGGAAAGCACTTTTGATCGATTCAAAATATTATCGTATGAAAAGTTGAATTTCTTGATTTTTGGAAAATGTTAAAAACACGATTTACAGAAATAAGAGTCAGAAATTTAGACAAACTCAACTAGGTGTTTTGCACGGACTCTTCAAGCTGCCATTTTCCTCTGGGTTTCCCGAATCGGTGACTTTTAAATCCAAGGATTGAGATACTTTGCATTGAGACCCTCTAAACAAGGTCAAAATATCAGTTTTTTTGGTGATACTGAGAGGGCAAATTCAGAA
>SCLH01001298.1:163190-249983 GCA_004367855.1 Oikopleura vanhoeffeni | reverse complement strand
CGTAAAGTCAAATCGCCATTTGTAGATTTTTTTAGTTGAATTGAAAATATTGAACGAAAGTTTTGACAAAATAATGCATTTTTCCTTACTGTTTGGAACTTTGGATGGAAATTTTCTCTCGATTTATCGAATTCGAAAAGTTATTCAAATCATATTTTCTTAAAAGCCATCAATAGCAAAAATATCTGCTGGTTACAAAAGTTGGCCTAGATTTGAGTATCTTTGATGGTATATTGGGAACGAATCATATATAATCCATGGCAAGTTTTTCCATCAGAGCCCAGATCGGTATCTGTCAGAAATGCACCGAGGCCCTTACTATTACACAAGTTTTTGTTTTCTAAAATCTTAAGTCCTGGAAGAGTGGCCTTTATATTTGAATCAGCCAAAATTATCTAAATATGTGTGGTCATTATGAGCTATTCTAGAACTCAATGAGATTAGTCGTTTCCAAAGCCAATGTGTGGTTGGGACATGTAAGTATAGAGATATTTCCTAGACATCGTGAGAGGTTAGATAGCTAATCGCAATTTCTGGCTATTGAATCGAATATGCTTTTTCAGTCCACGTGAAAATTTCAGAAAAAATTAACTTTATTTTTTTGAAAGAGCTGAAAAACGACAGTGAAGACTTCCAGAAGTTGGCTTCTTCGTCAAGATGATATCTGTTGTTAAAGTAGCTAAATTTAGGCGACATTATTTTTAACTTACAAGACAACTATTACCCGAAAAACGCAAATTTCTTATTTTTTTGTGATGTTGGTTGCTCTTTTTGCCCCCTCTGATCCATTTACGGATTTGTAATGTCTTAATAGGCGTTGTCAAAAGCAACCAAACCCATAAATCACTGTTAGGGGGTTGCGACTCTGATTAAATAAAGGTCCTTAGAGATGACATGCTTGAAATTGTTTTATACGGGGTGATACATTAGGTACTAAGAAACCAAATCATCAAACAAGAAAATTTCGATTTTCGGCTTTTTGATTTTTTTGTCTAAGCTTTTAACAAGATGAGTTAAATACGTTTGCTCAAATTTGACCACTAACACGCTTCAATATCGACTTGAGTGAGCCACCTTTTATCCGTGTTTCACGGGCTTTCTTTTGGCCTCTTTCGAACAAATCGAGCACTTTTTTCTTTCGGAAATTTTTCGGAAATGACTAAAACTGTATTTCAAGGTCTAGCTTCGAATTGACAAAAAGCTCTCTTGAGTCTCTTCAGAATTTTTAGTAATATTTAAATTTGGCTATTTTGCAAAACAAGCTCGGAAGAGATAGATTGAGTCTGCAATTGTTAAAATCGTGTCGCGTTATTTGGCGTCTAGATTGTTCGTCGCCGATCAAAACAAGCTTTACTTGGAAAAATTTATATACTACCGTTCGTGATCTGTGAAATTTGAGCTTCATTGGATCTACCGTCTGGGAGGAGATAATTTTGATTTGGAACTTCACTTGTTACGATACTGTACCATTGGTGTAATGGTCAAGTTAATTTGTGAGTATTTTTTCGGCAGACTACGGATAGATCTACAATTGATTTTCGGTTTTTCTCTGAACTGTTTTTTTTCAGTAGTATTTTAATACAAAATGTCAGTCAGAGGTCCGCCATACCCCTTAAGAGGTTTCTCGGTGTAGAATGTTGGAATTGCTGGGGGAAATAGCCTCTCCTCCAGCTGACTGAAAGGTCGATAACGGGCGATAGAATAAATGAGAAAAATACGGGAGACTACACCTTTCTATCATGCAGTAAATGTTTTGATTTGGTAAAGTAGGTCGCCGTACGCAGTTAACTGGTAAAATATGTTTTCAATTCACAAATTTGTTAATTTCTTGGTCATTTTGCTTTAAATGCATCAAACCAATTTTTGGAAAATACGATGTGTTCAATAGTTCGCGCGCCGGTCAGTTTTAAAAAATTCTCTCGGTTTTCTAAGGGGGTAAATAATCAGATTTTTCTTTATCCTGATTATGCTCGGGTCAATTTTGTTCAAGTAGAATAAATATAGCAATGTATGACGTATGAGTTCTCCTAACTTAGCAGCAGCTCGGTGAAAAATTTCCTCTGATCGGAATTTACTTACAGTGAAAATAGGTTCATTAGATAATAATTTATGTGGGTGAATTGTTGCAAAAAAACTCAACTTGATGTTTTGCTCACGTTTTGTTCCGTTTATTTGAGTCATCAATCATTGTTGTACCCTAACAACTCAGGGAGGAGATACATTTTGAAAAAAATAATTCCGTTATTTTTGTAAGCTCGTTTCTGATCGGACGAGCTATCTGTCACTTTTGATTTAATTTTAGGATGCAAGATTTTTGTTCAAATATATCAGAAAGAGGTGATGTTTGGTCCGACGACTTGTACTTTTGCTACAATTGGTCATTGAAAACCCCATTTTTGCCTTAAAATGCGACGACCACCCCCTTAACAACTTTTTGTTAATGTAGGATGTGCGGGCTGAACGAGCCAATCCTGACACTCCTAAGACCCCTCCTAGCAACTCATGGGACCACTTTTCAGCCCGCACATCCTATATTAACAAAAAGTCGTTAAAGGGATATTAAGGGAATCGCTTAAAGGGATGACAGAAAACATTACTAGTATAAATTTTTTATATTTGCTGGAAAAAAGCTTGAAATATGATTGCCATTTCTTTTATTTGTTCCAAAATACATTTGTTTTAACTTTCATATTAAAACTTGAAAAGAACGATTTTTAAATCACCAAATTTGAGCTTTGATGGCTCGATTCATTCAACAGTATATTACCGGAACTAATAGTTTCTGAAAAAACAACAAATGAATTTTTGGATTGTCAGAGTGTCCCCAAAATCCACAGATTCCCATAAATATGGGTTTGAAAGTTGTAACTAAGAATACCCTCAAAATAACTTTTAATAGGTTTATAAATTATAAGGTGTATTAAATTTAAGTACTCCATGGATTTCTCATAATCCTACCTCGAAGAACTTTTGTTCTCGAATGTGATTTCTTGTAATTGACTACTTTCTCGTAAGCCTTCAGAAAAAATATAAATTAATTTTAAAAAATTCATATTTTGAAACAAATTTGAGCTTAAATTTTCTTCAAGCATTTTTGTTATGACATGACACACTCTATTGATAATAAACTCGAGAACTTATTCCTATTATTTTATCTACGTGTTTTACGTGATTAAGTTGACAGAATTGATATGAATGTAGAATTAACGTTTATAGGATTTATATCTGAAACTATTTCGATTGGTCAATCTGAATTACCCAGCGCTTCATTTTTAAAGCAAATTTTTATAAATTTTCTCACAATTTATCCACTAAATAAGGGAAATGATATTGCTAGTAAGTTTTAAATCGGATTTTAAAGATCTATGACTACTCCTTGTTACAGGATATTTTGCCCTGGAGGGTCCTTAATCGATATATGTTCAATTCTAAATTTTGCAAGTTTAGATAAGAGAATGATTTTGCAATTTATTTTGATAACTAACATTGAAGGGCTTCCTCCTATGAGATGGGATATTTCTTGTAAGTAATTTATACGTATTTCAGATTTTTATCATCGACAAAATATTTGGATTTGGTGTTCCTACTGATTTGACATGGGACTATTCAAGTAAGCACTAAAAATTTGACGAATTGATTTCGATGAACAATTTTGCGGTCTTAGCAAAAGCCGATTTTTTTTTTCATTTTTGATAAACTCTTTATTTAACAGAGATTTTAAGTTAGTTTTCAAACTAGAAATATGCGGATATTAATATGCGGATTGATGATTATAAGGAAATGATAGACTCAGGTTGCCTCGAATAAAAACGTTAATTAAGGAGTTCCTAGCGGACCTAGCCTAGAAAAATTTAAAGAAAATTTAAAAAGAAATTATATGAATGAGAAAATGTGATTTTGGCGAACTGATTATCAAAATAATATTTTCACTGGGTTTGTGACTAATCGGCCATGGAAATTTAAAAATGTTTCTAAAATTTTGTGAAACCTTGGAAATAACATAATTTAGTTTTTATTAAAATCGAGCACCAAGTGTTTGAATATATGAATATCTTAATTCCCAATATGGTTATGTGTGTCAAAATAATTATACTTTTTTCAGAAAACAGCATGTAGATTAGGCTGTTCTAGGTCACTCACCGAAAAAGTACATTTGGTTATTTTTTGTGAAAGAAAAAATTTTGAGGTCAAATGACCAAAAATTAAGGGTAAAATCGGCTTTCTGATTGGTTTAAAAATAAATCTATTAAAAAATCAATTTAGCCTCCTCATACCCAGAAACGAGAACTTCGCCCCACACCCAAAAGCCTATCTGAAGGCAATACTTTGAGCGCTTATCACGGCAAAACTGGAAGAGATATTAATTAACTTATTTTTACTGATTGAGATCAAGGATAAAATTAAGTGAATAACACATAACATTTTCAAATTTCGAAGTTTGTGAACTCGATAACTGCCAGAGAAAAAAGAGGTTAACTCACCTTGTATTTCTTGGAAAAACCGTACATGTTTACAATGACATATGAGTAACAAATTAAAAGTCAAGACTCTAGCTATATAAAACTTGTCTCAGATTGCAAATATTGATATCTGGATCGCTTACAAAACAATTATTCTATCCCGCGCGTCAAAATATATGCAGCAAAATGTGAAATATGCTAATCAGCTGATAACTCAAATCAGTACCACCTTATGTTCTACACTTGATCGATTTGTCTTTGTCGATTAATTTGGGTTAAATTGCCGTTCAATTTTTTCGGAATTTTTTTTTGAGAAATATTTTTTTTTCATTATTTTGAGTTCATAAAAATCACTTGTTGAAAAAATTATCTTCGTATAAAGATTGCAGAAAAAATAAACTTATATCAAAAAATTCTGTGAGCCTTTTTAAAAATGATTTCCTCAGAATTTCGATTTTATGTATCGTTTTCACACAATGAATTTTTTAGAAATTTTTGCGAAAATCCTAAAAGAATAGGAAAAAATATCATTCGAACGCTCCATCGTATGAAATTTTCAACAATATTTTGTGTAATGGAATTGCAAACTCTATGACGCATTTGAATTGTAGGTCTGTGACGATGTAATTCTGCCCTTTTGGCCCCCGAAATTTTTTTTGCCTTCAGATAGTCAAAGAGGTGTGAGGTGTTAAAAGCTTTATAATTGTGCGCACCTGATTATCATTCACTGATATCGCAATATTATTATTGTAATTGAATTTGTTTATTTGCCTGTAGTCTACTTTTGTAACGCTTTTGGTTTTGAATAACAATGTCATATAGAGCATGCTCACATATGTGTGGACGTTCCAAGTGTTTTCTTCATAATTATTTTTAAGCATGTATGACTGAAGCCGTTCGTGCTGAAGAAGAACCAAAAAATTTGTTTCAGATACTACTTCCAATCGAATGGAATCAGATTGGAATTGCATTATAAAAATATTTTGTCCTGATTACGAGCAAAGAATTTTATTAGAATTTGAAGATTTATTACTGGCAGATTGTGCCCTGCAAATATAACAATTACCGATGACAAAACGGGAAGAGTTGGAGGACCATATTGTGGTGATGTCCGGCACCAAATTTTATATCGGACTGTAGTATCAAATTCAGAACAAATATATTTAATGATATCTAGACATTGTACGAGTTTTTTTAAAGATGGTTTAATCGATTTGGAAACATTTCAATAATACATGAATATTAACGGTTTTTGATTTTTCGAAATTGATACCGGAATTACAGTTTACCGGTAAAATCTTAAATTTTTTGGGGTCAAATTTTGTAGTATGAGTCAATATTATAGACATGAAAGGTCAAGCAGGAAGTCATATTAATTGCTATTGAAGGCAATTTTAGGACACTTTCAAAAATAAAAGATTATATTTTATTATCCAGAATCAAACTCGGGGGCAGTGACGTTTGTCGCAAACTACTAGTCAATCTCCTGTATTTAAATGGGACAGCCAATCAGATCCCCAAATTATGTCCACGTCTGTAGCGGTGTCCCCCTGAGTTGATTGTACAGTATATGGCCAAAATCAACGAACATTTGTTTTTAAGCTATAGCACTTAATAATTATGCTCTTATATAATTATGCATCAAATAAATTTTTTAGATTTCCCAAGTTTCGAAGACTCAGTTTTCATTCTGTATAATTTACATATATGGAAATAAATGTCCAAAATGTCGTAAACATCTATTTTATAATTAAATAATTAGTTAGTTTATTTTTTGTGCTTATTATCGTTAGCTCAATGACGATTTGAAATAAGGAATTTCGAAAGTCAAAAATCGGTTTCAATGTCTTAAGGCTATCTTGTAGAGATTTTTATCTGGTCATTTTAAGACGTAGGATTTTAGTCGTTTTTGAAATTTTTTCGAAAAAAATTTATTTTAAGGTCAAACTTTTTTTTCTGCAATCAGGAGAAAAGACTTATACAATTACAAGTATTTTGATTCAGGTCATAATGACCACTCGGTCGACCACAATGACCGGTAAAAGTTGAAGATCAATCTCAAGGTCATCAAATTCGTAAATATACCGACAGAAATGATCCCCGTGGCCGACTTTCTAATGAACGTATTAGGAACCATAGGTGAATTATGTACGCTAACGGTGCCAGAGAGCAAAATATATTGATATGATCTCAAATCATGAAAATGTATTTTGCTCTCTAGCACCCTTAGTATACATAATTAGCCTTTGGTTTTTAATATTGTCATTAGAAAGTCGACTACGAGCAATCTTTTCGTGGTATTTTCAAAGCAATTGCGCAACTACTCTCAAATCATATCAAAATGTTTTGCTCTGTAGCACCGTAAGCGTACATAATTCACGTATTTAATGCATAAAAACATTAAAACCGATTTTTTATTTTTGAAATTCCTTATATTTTTTCCTCGATCAAATAAAATAGTTAATTTTTAACTTTTGATAATTTTTTTAACATTGGCGAGATAATTTTCTGAATTTTTACACCGAAGACTAAATTGGGTGGGTTTCTCAATGAAAAACCATAGATAATTGACATTTATTAATCAGGCACTGCAGTGCCTGACAGGCGGCTAGGCCATCTTCAAGGCGGTCTTACCTGAGTTAAAACGCAATTAAAGATCAATGTTTATTCCTATAAAAGCTGTTTTTCTCTATTTTTGACCATTTTTCATGGAAAAAACTTTCATATTTAGGAAATTTTTTGATGTGCAAAATTTAAAGCGGACTTTTTAGCGTATAGCAGCCGAAAATGCCAGAAGTTTATTAATATCGTCTTAAATCTCACCTCGGGTTTAGTTGGAAATGAAGTTCCCATGAAAGCTATTTTTTACAGATACTGTACTCAGATACTGATTTGGTACCATTAACCGTCATGGGATACGCGTCATAAACTTGAGCAAGAATGTTTAAGAATATTCGAAATCAAGATAGCATAAAAATGGAAGTACAGTAGTTCACATATCGGTATATCGCCGATACAGTTACGTTGAGAAATCAAAAATATAAAAGTTTGCAAGAATGAACAGTGTTCATTGAACACTTTTATTGAAATGAAAATAAACATTGGTATCACACTAGTTAAGGAAAAAATTACATAACTCAATTGGGGTATGTTACATTTGTGTAAGCTTAGTTTTCATTCTTTTCTGTATCACTAAAGTGATTTTTCTTCTAGCCGATAAAGTCACAATATCCGCCTTTGCAAGCGAAGTCAAACAAGATGAAAGCACCAGAGGCTACATGTTTACATTCACAAGAGTTTCAAAGGATTACAAAACTTCTCTTGAGAACACAATAAAAGAATTTACAGGTACGAGAATTTACAGAATTACATGTATATATATATTAATTCGATTCACCATGGATCATCTATGTTGTGAGAAATCTTCAACAACGATCAACTCAGCCGGCGTGCATTTCTGTACATCTACAAATGTATAATCATTAATATAATACAGGGGGTCAAATATCGCCGAAAGTTTTTTCCAATGAAATTCGGTGATATTAGGGATTTTCAGCGATATTCGCAATTTCAGCGATATAGGAATAAAAATAAATTTTTACGTTTAAAAATAAAAAAAGCGTGAGCGTTCAAAATGACGTCATAATTTGAAAATTTTATCAATTTTATAAGGAGTTTTACAAAAGGTTAAAACGAAATAAACTAACAAAATGTATAAAATTACGAACTTCACCAAACACAATGAAATAAAAATCCAAAAAGTAGGTTTGGGAAATTTTATCTTGAAATATGACGTCATTTATGACGAACTCATCATAATTCGTGATAAAAACCTCAAAACCGAAGTAATTTCGGCGATATGAGCACTGACAGGAATTAAGCTAAAAATCGTGAAATTTCGTAGGTTTTATCAGCGATATTGGCAAATTCGGTGATATAGCGTCTCACCCTGTAGAGGTATTTTGAAGCTCAAAGAATTCTTTGACCAACATTTGTTCAAATAATTATAATTTCCAGACGCTGCATATGAAGATATGATGGCGGGAGCTCGAGGAGCTAATACCGGTTGGGGAAGAAGACCAAGACCGGTTCAAAGAATTACATTACCTCCATCTGGTTTTGGAAGGTTGGGGAATAATTATGGTGAGTATCTTAAAAACAATCATGTCCTGAAAACTACGGAAAAAACCCAGCAAATCGATAATTCAAAAAATATAAATAAATTTGAACGAAAAATAAAGAGGTTTTGATTGGCGTGAAGTAAGTTTTATCAAAAAAGGTAAATCGGGACCAAAATAATACATACTGTGGATATAATGGCAAGCAAAATGGCGAAAAAAGAAAATATAAAAGACTAGAAGTTAAATTGCGAAAAAATTGATTCGCTAGAAAAATTCAGCAAAAATTGAATATCAGAATTTTCCCTGACTTTAATTTAAAATTTTTACCAGACTAATTAAACGTTAATTCACATGAAAACGACCCAAAAAAATAAATTCAGAATTCTCCATTTTGTTTTTTCGCCGTTTGGCTTGCGACCCGTGCTTTACCACCAAGCTTATTTCTAATAAATATGTTTAACTCGTAGACTTTAGAAGTTGATCTGTACCTAGACTCGATCTCCGGCAAGTAGTGACCATTCTTATTAATCGAGCCATATAAACAAAGTTTCATTATTAACATACATATTTTATTATTTAAAAATACAATTCAGCCAATTTTCTATACAATAAGAATAAAAACATTTGTCTTTCGATGAATAAAAAGGCATTTAATGGGGATAAGAAAAAATTAATTCGCGAAAATGACCTTCAGTTACACACAAACGTGCAATAATAATATGAATTTAACCGTTTATTTATATTTCAAACTACTGCATAGTAAACTTCAAATGATTTTCTATAACTCTTTTCAAAAATAATTATATGTTTTACAAAATTTTCTAGTAAAATGACTCATAAATTGGTGTGAAATAATTCATTTCTGATCAAAGTTTTAGGCCAATTTCAGGTTTATCGTGGATGCTTTTAAGTAACCTCAAAAGAATCGGAAAGGTCAATTTTCTTATGAAAATATTAGCAACTATGAGTCAATTATGTACTTGAACCAAAACCTTATTTCTTAATTTGAAGGTCACGTGATCGTCTTTGAACTTTGGTGTTATGAAAAAAGGCTTAAAAACTTCTGAAAAACCTTTTTTTTTTTCAAAATGTGTTTTAAGCAATTTTTGAAAAGAACAGTACTATTTTGGCCAACCTCATTTCTTGAATATACGGTCACGTGAGTATTTTTGAGCTATGGTGTAATGGAAAAAAAGTATTTTTTTCTGATCACGACTAAAGATTTTATTTGATGATTCCAAAAATTTTTGCAAAAAATAAGTACTGTAATACAGTGAAAAGTTTAAGAAAAAAACGCACAAACGTCATCTTGTCTTAAAGTTAATCGATAACTTTATAACTGATCTTGTCATTAATGTTTAAGCGTCGTAAAATGCGATTTTAATGGTGAATGGTCACTTACTTGCCGGGAAAATCGAGTCTACCGAGTTAATATTTATTATTTTAATTTTTGGCTATATTAAAATGACCATAAAATTTATAAATTAGCATGTCTGGATGGGCGAGCGCGTCTAAGTGCGTTGGATTAAGGCTCCATCTCTTCGGAAGCGTGGGTTCGAATCCCACTCAGACAAATTTTTTTTGAAGTACTTAACTTACTTAGTTGTAAAAAAAGTTATTTTTGAACAACAATGTTGTTAACACATTTAAAAATGAAAGTATATTTTAGCAGCTGTGAATCCAGGTTCTGGGCGTTCACCATTTGAGAAATACAGGAACATTGTATGCTTCAAATTCTGCTGAAACCGACGTTCTTATAGGTGACTATTTTTTAAAAGTTTTGTTCGAAGGAGATAATTACTTCCACAGTCTTTTTTTTCATTACACCGAAGTTCAAAAAACGATACGCTTGACCTTATTTTTTTCAAGAAATAAGGATTCATTTATGAGTATTCTAAACCTTATTTTTGAATTATCGTCACGTGATTTTATTCGGACTTTGGTTGTAATGAAGGAAATATTCTGAAAAACGTTGCAGATTCATCCTCAAATGTGTTTTATGGTAATTTGAGTACTTTTTCAAAATACCGTATATTGTTTATCGTATATCAAATACCATAAATTTTTAAAGTCATCGTAGAGACTCGTAATACCCCCCCATCAAAAGAATAACGGAAGGAGTCGACTTTTGATTAAATATTAGCAAACTACGGGTCAATTATTGTACTGAAAGGTCGCCAGAGAGCACATTCTCCTGTGTGAAATCTCAAAGTTTGACTATTTTTGCTTTTCAGTACATTAATTCAGGGAAACATTTTTTCGTCAAAAACTGTTTTTCGTTCAAAATAATTTTTTCGTCAAAATGAATCATTTATTATAAAAATAAAAGTTTGGTCAGAAAATTAGTTTTTTCGAAATTCATATGAAAGTCTCACAAACTTAAATTAAACTTGAAACGTAATTCGATTTTTCTTATGATTTCTTAGACTTTCCAAATTGAAAAAAATATTTGACGAAAAAAGTTTTTTGACCGAAAAAATGTTTTCCCATTAATTCACCCCATAGTTGCTAATTATTTTCATTTAAATCGACCACTCAATTTCTTTTGAAGATTACTTTTTTGCTGGACACTACCCCTTCAAAGCTTCTACGTGAACTTGAATTTTTTATTTTTAAGGAGCTGATTTTGTAAAATTTTTAATAAAACATGCAATTTGTTTTGCAGTTCCAGCTTTCAAATTGGTGACGGTTAATACTACAAATTTTAAAAATGTCAAATTTAGCTTTAATGCGTATTTCAATTATGCCCTTGATTGTGTGAATCGTGCTAAAAGAGAGATTTTTTATCTTTCTTATCGCCATTTGATGCTTTAAAATTAATTTTTTTCTCATTTTGTTCAATGCGATGTAGGAAATTATTTAGAACCATATATCAAGGAAAAAATATATGTTAATATTAAACGAAGGTTATACCACTTGATTAAACATCATGGTCACGGTTGCCATGGAAAAGATTGTGAGTCCAAGATTTGTTTCGGATTGTAGAGTTAAGAGAGTACTGGTCATTAAGGCTACAACAGGGGTTTTAGAGTCGATTGAATGAAATACTTAAGACCAACATTTCAACATACCGTTAATGTAGAATAATTGAAACAAAATTCTTTGCTCCCGAAAATCATATCGGAGGCTCTGATTTTACCATTTTTGTAAAATTGTATTAATTTTATGTCAGGATAATTCAGTAAAAAATTAGCTGACAATCAGAAACAAGCTTTCAAAGGGAAATTTTCAGGTTCAGAATTTATCTCCTTCCCTGTGTTGTTTCAAGATAGATAAAACATTTATATTTGTATTGACCACAAAAAAAGGGGGCAGAACACCAAAGGTGCGTTTTACTCATAGAAATTTCATTGGCTTAAAAACCTTCTTAAGGGAGTGGTCGTCGCATTTTAAGGGTTTTTAATAGCCAATTGTCGCAAAAGTACAAAATCGTCGGACCAATTTTACCTCTTTTTGATATATTTTAAACAAAAATCTTGCATGCTAAAAAACAATCGAAAGTGACGCGATGGCTTCGGTCCCATCAGAAGCGTGCTTACAAAATTGACGGAATTATTTTTTCAAAATGTATCTCCTCCCTGAGTTTACAAAGTACAACAATTCCATGTTAATTAACCGGGACAGAACGGCGCAGACCGCCTTGTTGAGATTTTTTGGAAAATTCTTTGATTGTGGGCTTTCAGAATCACAAAAAAACTGTATTTTGCTCTAGTTAACTAAGGAGTCAAAATTACTGTTTTTTGGTAATTCTGAAGCCAAATCAAAGTTCCAAAAACCAATTAAGCGGTCTGCTCACGTTCTGTCCGGTTAATTTAAATCATGAATCATTGTTGTATTTGTAAACTCAGGGAGGAGATGAACATCTTTTGACAAAAAGCAAATTTTCAAATGTATCTCTCCCTGAGTTTTCTGATTGGACGAGCCATTCCGTCACTTTCGATTGTTTTAGCATGCAAGATATTTGTTTAAAATATATCAAAGAAGAAAAGTTGGTCCAACCAATTTTGTTACTGTGCGAGCAATTGGCTATCGAACCCCTTTAAATGCGACGACCACCCCCTTTGGCTTTATTTAAAGGGTTCTCAGGGCGAAAATACATCTCCTTTCTTGATTATCACAGCAAAAAATAGCAGGGGCAGAGCACCAAGGTCCTATATTTTTTGTCCTTGGTTGTTTCAAAAACAGGCAATTTAGTTTCTCAGAAATTCTCAAAATTTACAAAAACATAGAAATTATTTCCCAATCGCTTTATAAAAATAAAATTTTTTTGATGACCAATGAGAATAAAAGACTTTTAATCACATATTTTTTTGTCCCATATTTTTATGAAAAAACATTTCTTAAAATAAATCTTGAAAATTCATGACTAAGGGGATTGTTGGTGCAGTATTTATTTTTCAACAACCGGTCTCAAATTCGTATTGTTTTTTTTTATTATCGACGATCCAGCACATTAAGAAATTGCATGAGCAAAAGCAAAAAAAAGTTTTTTATATGGAATAACTAGTTTGAAAATCGGATTTGCTGCCGACAATAATTAATTTATTTTTACAATTCCTTACAAAGAATAGGTCTCCAAATTACAAAAAAAATAATAATCCACAGCTAAAAAATTACAACTAAATGAAAGTTATTTCAATATATAATTGTTCACAAATTTTTGCCCCTTTTTCAATATTTCAATTTTAGCCTATCAATGTATAATGGCGCGCCATTAAATCAGCATAAATAGTGATTGCGAGGAAATCTGACAAAAATTATTAAAAATTTCGTTAGTCTATAATTTTACTATGATAATCGAGGAATTGCATTTATGGAAAAAAGGAAAAGAAATCGCATGTTACCGCTTCGTGTTATTAGTTTTTTTTGCTAAAATAATGTACATTTGCCTATATTTTCGAAAAAAATTCCCGGCAAATTCAGATGAAGTAGAGAAATTTTATTAGTCTATATTGTAGAAAAAAAAATTTCTGGACAAATAATATTAGGCATCATGTTTATTTTCGGATAGTGGATATGACGTTATATCCCTTTTTTCACTTTTTGGTAGAATGCGTAGCCACTACTCCTTTTAACGTGTGATTTTTAACGTGTGGCTACGCATTCTAACCAAAAAGTGAATAAAAAGGATATGACGGTATACTTCAATGGAGAGAAAAGCCAGCAATTAAGTTTTATGCATTAAACAATGGTTTTTGAATATTTTTCTAGAAATTTATCAATTTTTACTTTCAAGCGTTACAAACTACAATGTGAAATTGAAAAAGGATAGATGTCCACTTAATTCTCACAAAATATATTGAGTTTTAAAAAGGGGCTTATTTCTTCCCAGGCACATTGCTGGAAGCCCACAAATCTCCTTAAATAGTTATTGATAACTTCAATTCTAAAAAAGCAAATCTTTTCGAAAATTAAAAAAATTTCATTATATTTTAAGGCAAGAACAGGAAACTATGTGATTTTACATTGATTGGAAAACCAAATTTTATATCCTGCTGGGTCTCCTCTTGGCCCACCGGCACCGACTCAAAAAACTTTTTCGGAAAAAGAGTTTATCTTACCAGGTAATAATGTGTGAAAATTCCAATAACAATTTGTTTAAAAGCGTGAATTATATAATATTGAATATATAAAAATTTGAAATGTAATCAACGCGAACGTAAATTTCAATTTTTTTTCCAAAACGTTTAAAATGTTCGATGGGTCTAAAATTTGACTCTAAGTTTTAAGGTGGTCTCCCTTGATAAAAAAGACCATTTTGTGTTTTTTGGAGCCAAATATCTTTGAAGTCTACACATTTTGCACCCCATAAACTAGGGTTAGCTTTCCCACCATTGAAATCCACCAGGTTCGATTTCGGACCCATAGAAATACTGGTTGGATTGGTCTGAAAAACTCGAGCAAATAACAAAACCAAATCGAAAAAAAAAATATGAAAAAACAATTGGATTTTGTGGCTAATCAATCGGTGGACACGCTACATATGCGGCCATAATTAATCAAATTAATGCGTAGAATAAAATCTCACATCCTTTAATATGATTAAAGTGACTGATAGCTCGGAACAATCAGGGACGCGTTCAAATAGACTGATATTTTGCCTTAAAAGCCTACTCTTCCGTTGAGTTTTAAAGATAAAAAACTTAATCAGCTTTTATTAACCAACGGATCTGTTTACTATTCCTTTCAAAAATTCTTAAATACATTCGTCCATGAATCGCCAAAAACGTTTTTTAAAGGTCTCGCCGCAAAGCCTACTCTTCTCTGGATATGATTAAATAGCGAAGAGTTTCGGGGAGCTGTTACGATTCAAAACCTCAATTTTTGCGTTTGTTGTTTTTTTGGAAAAACGTTACCTTGAAATTTCTGAAATCCTTAAACTTTGACTGAAATGCTTTAAAAAAAGACGATATTTTGGGAGTATGGGGATTGAAATTACCACCAGTTTGTTTCAAGTTTGTCCATATTTTTTGAAAAAAAGAAACACAATTAAAATTGTGACATTTGTTTGAGCATCAATTCATGACAAATTACACCCTTAAGGGGGATGTCGTTCGCAAAAATGGCCAAAATCGGTTAGTTTTTGTAATCGGTTTCACGCTGAATGTAGGAAACAAGGAAAGATATGAAAACCACAGAAATGAAATATTTGAGTCAATAGGCGTCGAGTCAGGGTCGAAGTTTGATTGCACTGATTGTCACTTTCGCCGGAATTGACGTTTTGAGAATTTTCTCTAAGAAAAATCTAAACTGAGCCCGAGCTTTAAGAGGTACGGACTTGATTATTTTTTTTTAAATGACAGAATTAATATACCCATTACCACTTGATCTCAAGAATTTTTCGAAAAAATCATGGCGTGTAATCTAGAGAAACGGTTATTTTTGCCTGAAAATCACGCTTTTTTCAAAATCTAACGTGGCGCTTATTTTCAAGGTCAAAGTTCACATGTCAAAGTTAGTTTAAGTCGAAAAAAAAACATTTTGTTCAATTTTTATTCAAAATTAATTTTCTAGCCTATCGGACGCAGCATTCAATGCGTTTCAGAAAATATTTAGTTTTGATATTTCTGCGATGAAAATTTAAGGTCTCAAAACTCAAATCAAATTGCTCAAAAAAAACTATTTTCTAGAATTACCGAAGAAGGACTTACCGAAGAATTACCGAGAAGGACTTCTAAATACCACTTATTGGATTTCAAATGCAGAAAATATGCCGTTTGAACTTTCTAGGGAAAAATAACCTCATAGACATTTTTGTCCAGTATTTTCGTTCGACCACCCCCTTAATAGAGATTTGTGTAATTTTTAGGTGGTCGAAATAATCAAAATGATGCCCCTGTCAAACCAAATGCTGATTTTTATGATAAAATGAAAGAGATTGGGATTCCAAAATTGATAGGGCTAAACAAACAGGAAGGTTTTATTGTTTTCATCACTATTGATTGCTGCATTTGTCCAATATAAAATCAGATAGGCGTGAAAAAGCTTGGAAAAACGATTACAATCTCAAAACCCTCCAGAAATGTTTCAAGGGTAAATGAAATAGCTTTAATTTTTAAAACTATTGAATCAAAAGTGTAATTATTTAAAAAAAAGTGTTCCGGCGAGGAACAAGAGCCGATATCGGGCTTTAAAAACGCTGTTTTTGAAACTGGTTTTTTTTTCGATAAACTACTCTCGAACAGATAGCGGAATAAACAAGAAACTCTACAGTTAATCATCATGCTATTACTACTGTTGTAGAACTGTTGTGGTAGTATTTTCACATAAATTTTTTTATTGTGGTCTTCATCAATATCTATGTTTTTTGGGGAATGTACGCATAAAACGCTATACTAAAAACAAATAATTCTTCATTATAGAATATGTTATATGATATAAACTTATATCCTTTAACACTTTTTGTGAATCTAGGATGATGCGGGCTGAAAAGGCGGCCTCATAGTTGGCTAGAAGGGGCTCTTAGAGTGTTCGGGATTGGCTCCTCAGCCCGCACATCCTAAAATTGTGTTTAAATAGTGTTAATTATAAAAGGATATAACTCAACTTATAATTCGCGATTAATATTGTTTTTTGAATAATTTTAAGTATTGCTGAGTTGATGGCCAAACTCCGGGGCATTTTTAGTTATATGATACTATAAAGTTTAAACTTGATTTATTTAAAAAAGACCCCTTGCTACGATTTACTAGACAGGAAGGCAAATCTTGGCATAGTGTGAAACGGGGAAATATAGATGTTGATTATTTTTTTGTCATGATTTGTAATTATTTGAAGAATTTGATTGGAAACGAGCGAAACGTCTGTTCGGTCTGATGAGATTGACAGTAAAGAACGACGAAGAGGCGAAAGGACAAAACTCAGAAAAAAACAACCAAGGAAGGTTTATATTTATTTGTTCAAAAAACCATTGAATCGTTAAATTTAGTTGAAAATGAACGTGTAATACTTTTGTAATTTATTGTTGAAAACTTATCAAGAAATACTTTGAAAAGACAAAAATTCGAGATGAGCGAATAAAACAAAAAATATTTTGATGTACGAAAAAATTCGAAATCAAATCAAATGGAAGATTTTCAGAAGTGATCTCGAAAAAGCTCAATGTGCTAATTGAGCTAAAGAAATGCAAAGTAAATTGATTGAAATATACATAAATAACAATCACCTCATTATTGCAAATGTAACTGTAAATAATATATTATTTGTTAAAGTTAATTTAGAAATGAAATAAATTTTCTTAGAAAATTTTCGTTATGCTTAAGGGGGTTCCCAACGCTGTAAAGGGGCTTTTTTCAAATGTATCTACAGTTAAACGGTTGAAGACTAGAGACTTTTAGTAAAAGGGCTGAAATGATCAAACCCTCGGCTGCAAATTTGCATGCTTGGTAAGAGTTTTACCAAATTTCATATTACCAGTAAACCAGATTTTAAAACCGGTTATTTTTCGAATTTTCAAAAGAATTCAGCGCATTCAATAAAGACGCTAGAAACTTGAAAATCTTGAGGTTATGAAAATTGCAAAATTAATCTGTTCTTTAGAGCGAAATTCGAAAAAAAAATTTCAAACTCTAGATTTTTTTCGAAAAACTTGTATTTTTGGCAAAGTGTCGCAGTAAAGATTCAGCTCCCTGAGTTTTTCATACATTTTTGAATCTTTATCACCAGGAGTTTAACATTATAATCAACTATTCTTAGAGCGGATTAGACTTAAGGACTCTCAATATTATTCTAGAGGCGTGAAAAGTCTTGAGATCAAAAAAAAAATTTTCAAAAATCCAAAAAAATTTTTTAATTTCGTTTAGATTCCGGTATTTAACGTTAAGATTTTTCATGTACATTTCGAAAAAATTATTATTTTCAGAATTTTACACTACGGTCTAGAGGTCTAATCATGGATTAGAGTGAAATTATATTATTTCATTTACATGAAAAATCGACAATGCATCAAATAATACTTGATTAGGGTCAAGCTGCTTTTTATCCGCCGGAAACATTGCTATTCAAGCTGTTGTTTGAGAATGATTGATTACTTCACATAAACTTGTAATCAAACAAAATTTTTTTCGGCCAGATTTTGATCTCAGAGTTGAACACCTTTAGCCACAGGGAGATTTTTGATATTATAAAAGATTAGTATCTTATTTAACTATCTTTTTTGCCACTAGGTGTGTGAAACCTTGAAGACAAATAAAAAAACCACAATTTCATTCATAAAGTAAAGTGACGCAAAGAAATTTTCATGTTCAGAGAGAAAAAAAATGGCTGTGAAAAAACTAGAGAAATAAGTTTCATCTGCAGGTAGGAAGGTGCCAAACCTGGACAGTTTATAATTTTCTTGAATAAATTTATAATTTTAAGATTAATACGTTAAAATAGTTACATGAGGTATATGAGTCTAACTTTTTTTATTCAATATTGCTTCGAAATAAAAACATTTTTCTCGCGATTTTAATTATTTTTTTTTTCATGTCGCCTCGAAATCTTTGGGCGCTCAGAAAACAACTTCCGATCAAGATATAGCTTTGAAAAAATATAATTTTTTGAACTCGCATTATCCAATTTACTATAGAGCCATTTTTTCGATTTTTGAAACGTAATCTAAATTTGACATAATCGGAGTCAAAAACTCCGTTGGGAACCCCCTTAATGAATCCTTTAATTTTGATTGGTGTAGTTTCAATCAATCCGGCATTTCGCACTATCTCATTTCGAAAACAAAAATAAATTTAAACCAAGCAGACAAAAATGTCACGTTGAAATGTTTAATCTTTGGGAAAACTTTTTTGATTTTTTTGAAATTCTAAGATTCCACAAAAATTACAACTCCGAAACACGGATAAAATTTATTGGCATTTTCAAGAAAAATGATCTTACATTTTTGGGAAATTATTGGAATGTTTTTGACTCTGGAAGAATTGAGGGCAAAAATTGCAAATCGTAGCCGAACAAGGTTCCCCATTGTATTTGGCCAAAAATTGATTGCTAAAGTTTCATCCTTATTGTTATAAAATAGGAAGGCGACCTTATTTTTCCGGAGGATTCCCTACATCAAAGTTTTTTTGGTTCTTTTTTAATTTTCTTTTATCTATTTATTTCGCAATTCGAACTTTCAGCTGTTTTTTTTCAAAGAGAATTAAGAAGGAGTAAAAATGACTAATTTTTTCATACAAATGATTTTCCTTCCTACTTCTTGGAGTATTTCTACTTTGACTGAATGCTACGAACCCAATTTAATTTTCTTCTGAATCGTTTAAAAGTTGGAAAAACTTGATTGTCAAAAAAGAATTTTTAAGATTATGAACACGATGTGAAATTGGACAATTTGTGTGGAAATGTTTATCGAAATATTTTGAGCTGGAAGAATATAACGTTTTTCAATTAATTAATTAATTCAAAAACAAAAAAATAGATAAAGTTTTTCAAAAATTGTTTTTATATTAGAAAAAAAAAATTTCAATCAAAATTCTTTGTAAGTTTAAAGTTTTACTTCGTTTTCTCTACATTAGAAACTTACCGACGCAAACCATTCCAGTAATCCCCATAAGATAACAACAGCCAAACATTGTACAAGTCTCATGAGAAAACTTGCAAATATAATTTACCAGGAAAAACAAGAAAGGCGAGAAAAATCATTAAAATTTAAATTGTCGGATTCTTAATAATTTTTTTTGAACTGAAAACATTTATCGCAAGTTGGAGAACTTTAAAAACCAATTTCTGTTTTTTTTAAAAATTTGCCCAAAATTAAAAAATTGAATCTTCGGACAATTTTTATTTTGCTTTTTTCCATCATTTGGTTTGAGAAACATGCGTCATGCTGAAAGCAAGACACAGAATAAAATATATGTACTCTCTCGTAGATATCCAAAAATTGTATGTGCATTTAATATTAATCGAAAAATGTGAGATTATAGTTTCTCGGATATATATTCTAAATGTATCATGACGTGCGGAAGATAAATGTCTTTCGATACAGTGATGAACAAAAAAAAATATTATTTAGCAACATAATGGTTTTTCATATATTTAAAAAAATAAAAATTTGACTAGAAAAAGCCTTCTATTTGGCTGTACTTTCAATATTAATGCCACCATTTCACGTTAAAATGTGTTTATCTTAATGTTCGGAAAATAAAATCACATGACCTTGTACAGTCTACCATGCTTATAGTACAGAACCGTGGCTAAATGTTTGTCAGGTGAAACAAATAGGTTTTGCGTGTGGAATAGTAGGGTTCCGCAGGAAACCTTTTCTTCTTGCACCTAACCCTTAGTTTGTTTCGTAAAAAAAAAAAGTTTTGTCATGCCCCAATTGTAACACCTTAATTTTAAGTGTACACAAAATATTTCCATTTGTTGACAGAATTTAGATAGAGGGCTAGGTAAACTCGTGTCCAGTGCACCCGATTTAAAAAATCGATATAAAAAAACTTTTTTTTGGAAATGCTAGGGGTTAGGGCTGAAACATATTTGTTGTTCCGCAGGAACAAACAACCATATTTTATTTAACAATATATTCTCCAAGAAAAAGTTTGCCATGCATAAAGTGACACAATTAATGTTGTTTTGTAACACTAAAAAATCTTACTTTTCACCATAAATTACACCAAAAAATTGTTGAAAACAAATGAAAACTTAAGGGGGTGGGTGTCGGAATTTTCTGAGCGTTAATAGAATTAATGTAATCGTTTTGACGAAGAATGGATCTAACAAACGAGTAGCCTCAAATTTTTCACAACTGCCCTGAATTATTTCTGAGGCGAGATTTAACGGTACCAAAAAACCGACACCCACCCCAGTTATAAGCCTATTTTGATTATTTCCAAAGCCTTTAAATTTATACAGTAATGTAAGGTTTTTGCTCCCTTTTTCCAGCTTGCATAACTTGCTATCCGCCAATGAGAACGATCATTTTGGCAAATACCTACGGGGTTTTTTTCTTTTTCCGATTAAAGCCGCAATCAAAACGGTTGGAATTCAGATTAATATGTAGGATTATTGTATATTTTTGTATCTCCAATTTCCCATTTTTCACATCTTTGACTTCTTCATTATTTGATTATCTGACTGGACGAAAATAGATAGTGAAACCAGGGGTCGGCACCCAAACAGATTATGTGCTCGGAAACCCCAATCGATTATGTGCTCGGAACCATCTGATTATGTGTCGAACCCGATCCGATTATGTGGCTCATTCCGATCAGATCGGAAAAAAACCAGAACCGGAACCGGATCAACATTTTTTTTCCGAGCAGGTTGAACCGAACGATCACATTCCATTCGGGCCAAAATTGTCCGAACCGAATCGACCATAAAAACCTGCTTCCGGGTTGCCGGAGTCGGCACTGCCACCCCCTGAGTGAAACGTGATGAAGAATATTAAGAAATTATTTTGTAAAAAAAATCTTTTGTTTAAAAATTGTTTTTTTTAAATGTTGTTTGTGTTAATAAATGTTTTGGGAAAAAGAAACCTTGCCATTAAAACATGTTCAGCATTTTTTTTTAAATCTGATGTTATAAATCCGGAAAAGTTATTCAGACAAGCAGGAATACATTTAAATTTCGGGTACCTTATATTATAAATTGAAACACTTTTTTTGGTTATTCAACTGCACATTTTTTTCTTCAATAATTTGGTACTTTTCAGCTTATATTCGAGAATTTCTGAAAAAACAATTTTTTAAATATTTAACTGAAATTGCGATTATGATAGATCGCGGTTACCCGTTAACCGGATAGAACGAAAACGAAAATCATACTCAACTTTGCTATTAATAAAACAGCTTTTCTGGACGTTGTGAGTAAAATATATTTTATTTCTAACGTTTTCGATGACCTTTTCAATAAAGCGATAACTTGCCTAATATTAGAAAAGTGAACCATCCTGCTTCTCTATTTAGCCTTTCTTTTTAATTTATTTTATTTGGTATTCACGCCAGTCTGAATTATTTTATTCGAAGATTTCGAAACGGTTTGGTTGATAAAATATATGATTCCAAACGCGAGACAAGAAAAATATATTGTCCTCATGAACTTTATATAACCGTAATGGTTCTTTAGACCAAAATAAATTGTTCAACAGGGTTACTGCGGAAAAACTCACGAGTGATATATATTTTTTATTAAAAGATACACATACAGACTCTGTATTACAGAGAGGGGCCCCAATATCGCCAACGTTTTGGTCGAAAAATTTCGGCGAGACTGGCTTGCCATCTCGCCGAAATTTTTTGGACAAAAAAACTGTTGGCAAATCATCGGCACATTTTGGCGATATGGGACAAAAAAATTAATTTTGTTCAATAATTAAAAATGCGTTGGGCGTTCGAAATTACGTCATATGACGATCTTTTTTTCAATTTTATAAGGAGTTTCACGTGAGGTTTTTTGAATGACGTGAATCACAAAAAATGGACGTAGAATTTAATACTCCATCAACCGCCGATTCAAATAAGCGTTGATTAGAGTAGATTTTAGAATTAATCTGAGAGGGGACGTCATTGAAATACAGGGGAGGGTTATCGCCGAAAAGTTTTTGCCCAAAAATTTCGGCGTATTGGCAATTCGGCGTGGTATTGGGCACCCCCTTTTTGTACTGAGGGCCTATATCTAAAATGGATCCCTATGCCCCTTTCTGTCCACGCTTACCTGTTAGCGTAGGTAGTGACGTTTCTGAATGCGCTCTGAATGGCTTGGCCAGGCCGTCAACAGGTAGGCGTGGACAGAAAGGCGCAGGTAGGGTTATTTTCGATATAAACAGAAAGTTTTTTGCCAACAAATTTCGGAAGATATTGGGAAAATTCGGCGATTATTTGAGCCCCTGTACTATTAATAAACGTTTCGCTTTGATTGCATCGTCAGTTATTTTTTGACTGACCTGTATAAAAAAGTTTCGAAAAAATAAAGAATTGCAAAAATTGGGGTTTTTCGTGTTTTTCGTGGTTAAAAGAAACTTTGTGGACTGATTCGGACGGAAAAAATACAAAAACTTTACAAAACATTTTAAGAACATCGAAATTTACCGAAAACCTTTTAACTGATTGGTCGGAAAGTTACCAAAAACCAGAAAAAAAATCTTTTAAAAACTATATATCGGAACCAAAAAAACTTCTACATAAATTATCTAATCCATTTTAAGTTACTCTAATAAGATGGGTCAAAATGTGGGAAAAAAACATATTTTACGAAATTTTTTTAGTTCCCGATTACGAGAATCTTTAAATAGCTTTAATCTTGTTTATTTCAACAGTTTTCGATTTGGAAAGATAATTATTAGTATTTCGGAATTATAACATTCATATTTCAAGCCTCTCTATGCAGGGCATACTAAAGTTTACCAACTCATTCTTAAATATAAAATCATTTTTTGACTCTTGAAGGCTAAAAAGGGATTTCGGATTAGGTTCTAAGATGGTATAATTCAGAAGAGTGAGTTTTATTATATCCTGAGATTAATTTATAATTCCCTCATTTTATCCACCAAACTTTCGATTTTTACGATTTATTTATGATTTGTTCATATTATTATTTAGTTTTAAAACAAATCTGAATTGAAAATATTTTCACCCCTAAATAACTTTTAAGGTGCGGCATTTCCAAGAGTACGGACTGGTTTAAAGCGACCGTTAGGCCAGATTTCTCTTCAATTTGACCGATTTAACCATTCACAAAAATTAATCTCAGGGAAATTTTATTTTACGAGAAAATGACAACGAAAGCCGTTAATTCTGTTGGAGGACCAGGAAAGTAAGTTTGATCATAACTGTATAAATTTTGTTTGTTGTCTTTGTTTGTGTATGCAGTTAAAAAAAATAAACGTACCAGAGGTTTTTTATTTTGGAAAACATCTTATTTTATTGATCACTTTTTCTAAACTGATTGAAAAACAATTATCCTCTAGAATGTTTACCCCAGAACTCTACAAACTGAGCATCGGAAACCTTTTGGAACGTTTAATTTTTGGAATAATTGATTAATTAAAGGAAATATATTCCCAGGGAACATTTTTCATAAAATAATGAAAATAAATAATTGAGCATGACAAAATGAAGTAAATAAAATTGTATCGAAAAATGGCAAGGATACTTTTTTATTTGGAGTTCAAACCTGCGTTGATGAATTTAATTACGATTGTTGCCATGACTCATGTGACAAGCTTGAAAAAAGCACTTTTGCATTTTGGGGGATAATTATTAATTGTATCATATCGTGAAATAATCAGACGCACCTTATCTTCCTATTTAAATAAAAAGCTGCCTTCTCAGATTTTTGTTAGTCAGATTGAATTATTTTATATTAGTAATTATTAAAACCATGAATTTATGAGAAGGAACCCTTCGCCATACACATTGCTGCATATTTAAATTATTAATGGCTAGAGTACGATTAGGTTAGGCCGTAGCTACTAGCCACCCAAATCTAAGCCGTTTTATCGACTATTATTAAAATTCAGGGTTCTGATAGGCCGCGGGCGTCGTTTATTCTTTCAAATATTCAGGGTCTGTCTGGCCGGGGTTTTCATTGAGCATTTAATTTTAAATTATATAATTTTGCGAAAGAAAAATTTTTTAGTGCATATATATTTCTGTACATTTAAGATCCACTTAAAAAAATTTAATTTTATGTACTGTTAGTGCAGGGGTCGCAGAATTCAAGATTGAATTTCGGATTGCACTAGATTTTTTTTTGGATCCGATTTCCAATCGATCCAAGTTTTCGAAACTCCTCATCGATCAGGTCATCGATTCAATTTATTTTCGACTCATCTGATCAGAGTTTTCAAGTCGGCCTGCCGACCCTCTGTGTGAAGTTCACCAAAAACTTTTTACAACTGTTCATTTTTTAGGGAAACCCGTCGACCACTCAGGTTTGGATATTCCAAAACCTTTATCCCAATTTTGCGGTTACCGCCTCGTTCAACATCATTATAAGAATTCATTGCGCAAATATCAGCGGAATAAGAGAAATTTATTTCTCATCGGATTTTATCCAACCAACCGAACAATTAAAGCGATTTCATCAGCGAGATGAAAGACGAGTATAAAATGAGGTAAAGATAACATCCCCAATAATTAAATAAATTATAATAATGATAATTTTAATAATCAATAATAATTAATAATGATAATATTCAATAGGAATGAATCATTAATAATTAATGATATAATTTATAATTTAATTAATAATTTATGATAATTATAAAAATAATTAATATTTTAGTTATTAATAATAATAAATTAAGCATTTCGATATCTTCAAGAGTATCAATTTACTTGGAACACAGGGAGGTTTCAATTATCTTTTCAGATTTAATTCTTTCTGGAAACCCCGAATCATTTTTCCTCATCTTTTTGCGACATTTTCTGTGGACCTTCCGTGGCTGCCCTCAATTGAATGATCAGATTCAGAAGAAAAATGATGAAATATTTAGGTAAAGATTTTGGACGTAGAAATTGTGCTAAATGAGCACGCAGTGCCAATCGGGACTGTATGTGGTGCACGGCTACAGGTTAATCGAATGTTTTTTATCCTTAATTCTTGATGAACCAGACGTTACAAACAGGGAAACTGAAAACTTGACTTTCCTAGTTTAATTGCCATTAAATAATTTTCTTTGATATTTTAAAATTTTCAATTCAAAAATTTAATAAAAAGAAATTTAGTTAAATGGGAGTTCAAGTCGGAAAACGGAACAGTTCTGTGATTATGGTATGGTATGGGTTCAATGAAGATACACAACGAAGGTGTTCATATATCGAAAAAACCATCATCATTCGTTTCAATCATATTAATGGTGGGTTCTACCTTCTTTCGGTCTCAGTGTTTGACGATGATTTCTTGAGATTTTCAAAGAACGACGTCGGTAATTGGCAGGTATGTTACGGATTGAGAGGGGTGGTAGTTCGGTTTTTTTTAAGATTGTTAAAAAATTTTATTTGTCATTTTCTTGAATATTCATTATTGCCGAAAAAAACCTACGCCAATTCTAAAGCTAAAAACTTTCCCATATCACCGAAAGTGTCAATATCGCCCGAAAATGCGTGATTGTTAAAGTTTTTTGCAAAAGTTACTTTGATTGCGTCATAAATGACGTCATTTTTTTCAAAATTTAATCGCGTTCGATGAAGTATTTACTTTTTATGATTTTTTGTGAATACTACATGTTGAGTTAATATTGTTCTTCAATTTTAGACTACATATGTAAGTTTCCAAAATTTTCAAATTATTGACCCCATTTCCGAAACATCTAGTAGTTTTCCATTTTTTTCAACGAAGAAATTTATTTCTGTCCCTTAATCGCCGGTCAAATATCGCTGTCCAATATCGCCGAAACTGCCTGATATCACTGAAATTTCTTGACAAAAAAACTTTCGGAAAATATATGGGCCTCGCTTCTGTATTACACACAACTTTATTTCACACAAATTTTAACGTACACACATTTATACCACACAATTTTATGCAAAAAAATTTATTTTTTACAAAAATTGGTTTTTGCAGAATTTTTTCGACCAACATTTTGTTTAAACAAAAATCAAATTTATCAGAGAATTTGCTATCCTTCAAAAACTTTAAAGGGGTATACGACTCTGATTTAATAAAGGCCCCGTAGAGGCATTAAATGCTCCAAAATTGATACGGGTTGATAATAAAGTGTAACTAAGACCCAATCATCAATAAAAATTTCGAAATTTCACTGGCTTTCTTTTGAGGGCTATTTCAAAAAAATTAAAGCCCTTTTTTGTTTCGGAAATTTTTTCGGAAATGCACCAAAAAAATATTAATTTCGAATTGTTAGCTCTAAATTTGGCAAAAAAACTCTCGATTTTCTCTTGCATTATATTTCTGAGGAAAACTTGATAAAAAATTTGAGCCATTTGTGCAAAAATATCCTCGGAGGAGATAGATTTTGAAGTCTTGAAATTGCTTAAAAATCGTCGGTTATTTTGGCCGTTCAGAATTGTTCAGTCGCCTGATTCAAAAAAAAGCTTTCCATAAAAAATGTTTATATACTACCATTTACCGTGATCTGTTGGAAAATTTGAGCTTAAAATTTGATATCCGTCTGGAGGAGATTAAAGATTTTGAAGTTATGAAAATGTCACATGTACGATACTGTTACCTATTGGTTTTTGTAATGGTCTCAAAATAAGTTTGTGGATTAACTTTTTCCGCAAGATTAAGGAGTGATCTACAAAATCAGCATTTTTCGGGTTTTCTCATGAGCTTTCTTAGTTTTCAGTATTATTCACCGACAAATGTCAAATCAGAGTTCCGCATACCCCCTAATAATAGCTTCATAATATTTGTTTTAAATCAGAATTTCATGGCTCATACTTTTTCAAATTGAAATAACTTGGCTCAGAATTTGATAACATTTTTTAGTTATTTTTGCTTAAAAAACGTCAGGTCAACTTCACTTTTTCTCATAAAACAATCAAAAATGCATAACCCAAGTACTCGTTTTTATAAAAATTTTAGGGAAGTGGGAAACGAATTCAATTTCTCTTGAGGTTGATATTTTGACTAAGGAGCTGGACACGTAAAGTTTTTTGCCTACATGAACAAATGTAATTAATTTCTGGATGTCGATCAAATCTGCAGGATCAGCCATTTATGCAAACAGAACCATGTTGGATTTATACCAAAAATATCACCCAAAATAGACTAGTTGAAGGGAAGGATTTGCAAGAAAAAAATTTCATTCCCTCCAAAATTTGATAACCAAAATAAAAAAATTAGAAAAAATTATAAAAAATTGTGGCCGGTTTTGTCAACACCCGTATTTTATCGATATATCGATTATGTTTTAATTAGTCAAGCTCTTTGCTGTATTGATTTATGCGTTTGGGTATTTTGCGTTTTAAAATTGCATTCGTTTACTACAGTTTCATTAGCTTGAAACACTTTCACTCCCAAATTAAGGAATTTAAGAAAAAGGTCACAAATTAATAAACTTTAAATTATTTAAATTTTTTCAAGCGTCAATTTTCTGTTTTAAATCTTCAGAAAGGCTAACAAAATCAGAAAATGGTCTATATTCACCCAAACTTGCCAAGTTCATATTCTTGCAAAATTGGGCCTTCATGTTGCATTGTTGCTAATGTTATTGTTAGAAAGAAGGGGCTCGAGTTAAAAATTCCAATTGATTTTGGAATGGAGCTCTCTTGAAAAAAACACTGCTGTGTTATTTCATAGGCTTTAAAAAAAAACGAAATAATTACCTCTCACTTGGGAGTTAACGGCAGTGTTTTAAAACGGAGGATCGGATTGAAATTTCCACTAGGTCGGGAACCGGGACGGATTGGAAGTTTTGAAAATTGGTCGGGGTTCGGGATTTGATTCGGATCCCGAGGTTTTTAAACATTTTTCCGTGGTAATAATAATTATGGAAATATTTAAAAATGAATTTTTGAACCATAAATTTCATGAAAAAGCTTTCTGGCCCAATTATATGTTGCGTAGGGTCAGAATATTGTTATTTGAATAATAATACTTTATTTAACTTTATTAAAATTTTCATTAAGTGTGAACTCGTAGACTTTATAAGTTAATCTGTCACAGACTCGATTTCCGGCAAGTAGTGGACGATTTTTTCAACGAGTCACTTGATCTCAAGTTCAAACTTTTAACAATCAAATGTAGGAATGATTGTCATATCTGTATGAACAGATCATATCTGTATTAGAACAGTTTTATTGAATACAGGAAATTTTCGTGATAAAACACCAGAGCATATATTTTCATTAAAAACCCGGGATTATTCGGGGATCCCGAGCGGGATCGGGTATTTCAATCTCGGATCGGGACGAGATCGGGATTGAAAACAATTATTGCACTCGAGGATTCGGGCGGGATCGGGATTGAAAAAAAGACTCGCGACCGCAGCGGGATCGAAAAAAAAATTATTTGATTCGGGGACCGGGCGGTATCGGGATTGACAACTGATCGCCGTTTTAGAACACTGTAAAAGGGTGTTGCAAAAATGTTATTTTTTCATGATTTTTGGAATTAAGTTTTTGGTCAAAAATTTTAATTGCTAAACTACAGGTTTAAAAGTTCAAACAATTCCTTGAAAAATTTTGACCAAGGTTATGCTACACCATATATCAAAAATTAAGGGTTCAGCTGCATTTTTTGAAAAATTGATATTTTGAATATTTTTTTTGGCTTTTTTGTATTTTTTTTTATTTTAGTATTGTTGGGATGGCAATCTGTCGTGGAATCTTGGACTCAATCGGAAGGCGTTCCAACGAATAACCCCGATCAACCTCACGCAACAACCGACAATTTTTATCTATTCGATGACTTAGGCAAATCTTACCAAGTGAGATACAATATTTTCGGGTCAAATAATTCGGAGGAAAACTTCGATTTTTTTTTCCTTTGATTTTAATATTGAAATTCATTTTTCTCACTTTACTTTAAATTTCAGGGCCATCACGATTCTTGACGTGATACTATTTGTGCCAGTGAAGTTATCATCAGAAATTCGATTGTTTTTACTGGTAAGAATTGAGTGGGGAAAAACGAGGACTCTCCAATGGAAATTCTGCTTAAAATTTCCAAAAAATTGGTTCCCTTCTCATATAACTGACATATTGGAACTTCACCAGTGTTATTTTATATTCTCAATTATTTCTATGCTATGTTATTATCCCGAATAAACTTTAAAATATAATTAACAGTTGAGCTAGGCAATAGAATTAATGGGACGAGAGCAACTGGGCTATAAGAATTCGAAATAAAACTTGCTACTTATAAGCAGTATATGTTTCTTACATGCAATGTGTTTGAAAAGGCTAAATGTCTCACAAAAAGTATTTTGGCTGTTACAACGATTAAGGAGGGTCGCGTGCTATTTTGACAGATTTCCAATTTTTTCAATTTTCTTTCTCATTGATGGTAAACTATTTGCCACTTTGAGATTTTTAAATTAAAATATTTTCAAAATGTTTACTAGGAAGGTTACTAGTTAAGGTGCTTCTTTTGAGCTTACTTCGCATTATCTGATTTTTTTTCGATTCTATTACTTTTACTTTACCAATCGTCTTTTGGGAAAAACACTCAAAAAATTTAGGTTGAAGTTGTCAAAATTGAGGTAAAATAATTTTTTTCATTCTTTTAATTTGTAACCGCTAAAAAAAAGTCCCCACCCCAAATTTCAATTTATTTAATTTGGTTTCATACTATTTCTACGTCAAAATCGAAAATAAGAAATTTTCAAAAAAATTCGAAAAAAACGAAACTTTGGCACAACGTAAGAAATATTTTTTTTGGAGATGAATTGAAATAAAATTGAATTCGGGTCGGTCGAAAGTTTTCGGACTCGAAACGGCCTTAAGAATTTTGTTAAATTGAGGTAAAAACAATTAATTTTGGATTTCTTCCAAAATTATTGATGCAGAGTAGACCCAAGGAGCGGAAGAAACAAAAAGGGGATATTTAAACAAATAAAAGTGGACATTCTGAATAGTTTAAAAAAATGAGGAAAATTTCAAAATATTTACAAATATTTTGACTAAAAATCACAAAACCATGATTTTTCGTGGTTACCTTACGCGAAAAATTTAAGTGGTCATTTTACAGAGTGTTTTATTTTTGATTTGAAACAAATTAATGAACAAAAAAATTGAAAAAAATTAGGAACATTTTTTTATATGTCGGAACTTCTTCAAAAATCTCTCAAAATTTTGACGAATTTTGAAAAAATTAAATGCGAACTTCAAAATTTTCTAAAGAAGCAATAATACGAATTCTGTAGTTACAAAAGTTGATTGGATTATGAAACATTACCTTTGATGGTATAATTAAGGGGAAAATATATAAACCAGCAAAAAGTTTTATCAAGGCCATTCCATATCTGGTCAAATAGCCCCGACCCCCCTTTACCTATACATCAATCTTGATCGCAATTCTGGGCAATTCACAGAACACTTTATTTGTCAAATTAAAGAGTTCGATAATCTACCTATAGCAGGGACAATTTATGTGCGTGGAAGGGTTTAAAACATGTTTAAAAAAATTAGGCAGTGCAGAAATATAAATCAATTCTACTGTGAATTTTGATTTATTTAAATCATTTGTTAATTGTCTTGTTCAGACAACATTAATAATCCCAGGCAATCCAAAAGGTAGGGACTTTATTAAATAATTATTAAAGAAGCTCTGATCGCTCAGTTTGAATTTATATTCAGAATTTTAAGATTGTTGTGAATAGATACTTCTTGCTTTTCATATTTTGTTCTGCAAAACACACCTACAATCGGCGATAAACTTTTTTTATAAAAAACTTTGAAAATATTTGGGAGCCAGTTATAACAAAATTGAACCTTGTTTATTAACTTCAGTGTGTTTGAAAATAGTTAACTGTTATAAAGAGCCACCGTTAAGAGAACGTTTTTCTTACAGAATAATTATTTTTTTAGTTATAAAAATGAAAATATTCGAACCCTGGAGAAAAAACGAAGAGAACTAACGGTAACATAAATAATGCGTAAACCATTTTGTCTGGTAGAAAATTAAAAAAATTGCAAACTGAAATTAATTTTTCAGTGTTAAATGTTTTTAATTTAAACTGTTCCAAATGACCGAAAAGTATGTACATGTTGATAGACAAAAGAATACATAAAATGAACACTGGTCACTTGAATTCCAATAGATACTCCATAAAAGGACCCACTCAGTTCGACGTTACACCAAACCTTAAATTATTACGAATTTCAAAATAGTATTTTAATTGAAAAAAATATAAGGAAAATTGAACAATAATTATTAACGTCATCGCCGTAATCCTAACTGATTCAAACTCCAACGACATTGTACTTCAAGTTTTTGAAGGTGATCATTGTTGTATAATGGTAAAAATTATTATATGTGTTTTTTTGAAACTTCTGCTTATATTATGTAAGCCTCAAAGGCCAGATGGCAAGAAATATTTCAAACGTTTTTTTCTGTTATTTCATAGATTTCCTTGTAATATTATGCGGTTTTGAAACTGTAAAAAAGAAAAAGTGATTTTTTTGTATTTACACGTTTTTATAATAAAACTGTGGGCTTGAATTTGATCAGTTCTATTAAAAAAATCTCTAACATGAAAATTCGAATGTAATTTACAAAATGAAGCAATTTCAATCTTCAATGTTAGCCTTCAGGCACCAAGTATGGGGTGTTTCGTAACTCGTACAAATCTTGAAATTATTATTGTACCAGTTAAGGCGGTGTGTACAATATATAAAAAAAATAAAAAAGTCTTACCTTTGCACCATGTATGCTCATTCAATACATCGTAGCCACAAACGTAGGCAAGCAACCACTGCTTCACATAGCAAAAGGTTTGCCTGTGTAGAAATTTGCTTAACTTAGCTATTAAATCGATTCTTTAATAGATTTGTGCAAACACAGCTAAACAAAACCATAGTAAGTCTGTACGCAATAATTTTGCAGGCAGTTGATGGGTGTTTTGACTGTTAAAAAAAGTACAAGTGGCGGAAACTAGGCGCAATACTTTTCTAAAATTCGTTCTTTGAAAAAAAAACACACACATTTTTGTCTGACCATTGTTTTTTTAATTCAGAGAACTTTGAAGCGGTTCGTATCAGATCCGCCTTTTAATTGAAGACTAACAAATTAAAAACGATGCGTAGATTAAACCTAGCAAAAAATTCAGTGGACATTGAAATTGATTAATAACAGGTTTTGAAGTTATAAAATCCAGATTTTTTATGCAGAATTACATTAGTTGAGATTTCGTTAAAAAAACTTTTTCTTACAGCGAAAAAACAAAGTTGATTTTGATTCAAAAACTGAAATGTAAATAATGGTGGCACAACAACATTACTATCAGAAGTATTTGTTTTGATCAAATTTAAAAAAAAATTGGCCCGGAGTTGTGACACATTTTTAAGTACGGTTACTAACGGTACCTCCTTGCAACCGTGTTTTCTGGTCACTCCAGTATCAGGTATTACCAAGTGAATCTCTNTTAGCATGTCTGGATGGCCGAGCGGTCTAAGGCGTTGGATTAAGGCTCCAATCTCTTCGGAGGCGTGGGTTCGAATCCCACTTCAGACAAATTTTTTTGAAGTTACTTAACTTACTTAGTTGTAAAAAGTTCTTTTTGAACAACAATGTTGTTACAACATTAAAAATGAAAGATATATTTTAGCAGCTGTGAATCCAGGTTCTGGGCGTTCACCATTGAGAAATACAGAACATATGTATGCTTCAAATTCTGTGAACCGACCGTCTTATAGGTACTATTGACTATTTTTTAAAAGTTTTGTTCGAAGGAGATAATTACTTCCACAGTCTTTTTTTTCATTACACCGAAGTTCAAAAAACGATACGCTTGACCTTATTTTTTTCAAGAAATAAGGATTCATTTATGAGTATTCTAAACCTTATTTTTGAATTATCGTCACGTGATTTTATTCGGACTTTGGTTGTAATGAAGGAAATATTCTGAAAAACGTTGCAGATTCATCCTCAAATGTGTTTTATGGTAATTTGAGTACTTTTTCAAAATACCGTATATTGTTTATCGTATATCAAATACCATAAATTTTTAAAGTCATCGTAGAGACTCGTAATACCCCCCCATCAAAAGAATAACGGAAGGAGTCGACTTTTGATTAAATATTAGCAAACTACGGGTCAATTATTGTACTGAAAGGTCGCCAGAGAGCACATTCTCCTGTGTGAAATCTCAAAGTTTGACTATTTTTGCTTTTCAGTACATTAATTCAGGGAAACATTTTTTCGTCAAAAACTGTTTTTCGTTCAAAATAATTTTTTCGTCAAAATGAATCATTTATTATAAAAATAAAAGTTTGGTCAGAAAATTAGTTTTTTCGAAATTCATATGAAAGTCTCACAAACTTAAATTAAACTTGAAACGTAATTCGATTTTTCTTATGATTTCTTAGACTTTCCAAATTGAAAAAAATATTTGACGAAAAAAGTTTTTTGACCGAAAAAATGTTTTCCCATTAATTCACCCCATAGTTGCTAATTATTTTCATTTAAATCGACCACTCAATTTCTTTTGAAGATTACTTTTTTGCTGGACACTACCCCTTCAAAGCTTCTACGTGAACTTGAATTTTTTATTTTTAAGGAGCTGATTTTGTAAAATTTTTAATAAAACATGCAATTTGTTTTGCAGTTCCAGCTTTCAAATTGGTGACGGTTAATACTACAAATTTTAAAAATGTCAAATTTAGCTTTAATGCGTATTTCAATTATGCCCTTGATTGTGTGAATCGTGCTAAAAGAGAGATTTTTTATCTTTCTTATCGCCATTTGATGCTTTAAAATTAATTTTTTTCTCATTTTGTTCAATGCGATGTAGGAAATTATTTAGAACCATATATCAAGGAAAAAATATATGTTAATATTAAACGAAGGTTATACCACTTGATTAAACATCATGGTCACGGTTGCCATGGAAAAGATTGTGAGTCCAAGATTTGTTTCGGATTGTAGAGTTAAGAGAGTACTGGTCATTAAGGCTACAACAGGGGTTTTAGAGTCGATTGAATGAAATACTTAAGACCAACATTTCAACATACCGTTAATGTAGAATAATTGAAACAAAATTCTTTGCTCCCGAAAATCATATCGGAGGCTCTGATTTTACCATTTTTGTAAAATTGTATTAATTTTATGTCAGGATAATTCAGTAAAAAATTAGCTGACAATCAGAAACAAGCTTTCAAAGGGAAATTTTCAGGTTCAGAATTTATCTCCTTCCCTGTGTTGTTTCAAGATAGATAAAACATTTATATTTGTATTGACCACAAAAAAAGGGGGCAGAACACCAAAGGTGCGTTTTACTCATAGAAATTTCATTGGCTTAAAAACCTTCTTAAGGGAGTGGTCGTCGCATTTTAAGGGTTTTTAATAGCCAATTGTCGCAAAAGTACAAAATCGTCGGACCAATTTTACCTCTTTTTGATATATTTTAAACAAAAATCTTGCATGCTAAAAAACAATCGAAAGTGACGCGATGGCTTCGGTCCCATCAGAAGCGTGCTTACAAAATTGACGGAATTATTTTTTCAAAATGTATCTCCTCCCTGAGTTTACAAAGTACAACAATTCCATGTTAATTAACCGGGACAGAACGGCGCAGACCGCCTTGTTGAGATTTTTTGGAAAATTCTTTGATTGTGGGCTTTCAGAATCACAAAAAAACTGTATTTTGCTCTAGTTAACTAAGGAGTCAAAATTACTGTTTTTTGGTAATTCTGAAGCCAAATCAAAGTTCCAAAAACCAATTAAGCGGTCTGCTCACGTTCTGTCCGGTTAATTTAAATCATGAATCATTGTTGTATTTGTAAACTCAGGGAGGAGATGAACATCTTTTGACAAAAAGCAAATTTTCAAATGTATCTCTCCCTGAGTTTTCTGATTGGACGAGCCATTCCGTCACTTTCGATTGTTTTAGCATGCAAGATATTTGTTTAAAATATATCAAAGAAGAAAAGTTGGTCCAACCAATTTTGTTACTGTGCGAGCAATTGGCTATCGAACCCCTTTAAATGCGACGACCACCCCCTTTGGCTTTATTTAAAGGGTTCTCAGGGCGAAAATACATCTCCTTTCTTGATTATCACAGCAAAAAATAGCAGGGGCAGAGCACCAAGGTCCTATATTTTTTGTCCTTGGTTGTTTCAAAAACAGGCAATTTAGTTTCTCAGAAATTCTCAAAATTTACAAAAACATAGAAATTATTTCCCAATCGCTTTATAAAAATAAAATTTTTTTGATGACCAATGAGAATAAAAGACTTTTAATCACATATTTTTTTGTCCCATATTTTTATGAAAAAACATTTCTTAAAATAAATCTTGAAAATTCATGACTAAGGGGATTGTTGGTGCAGTATTTATTTTTCAACAACCGGTCTCAAATTCGTATTGTTTTTTTTTATTATCGACGATCCAGCACATTAAGAAATTGCATGAGCAAAAGCAAAAAAAAGTTTTTTATATGGAATAACTAGTTTGAAAATCGGATTTGCTGCCGACAATAATTAATTTATTTTTACAATTCCTTACAAAGAATAGGTCTCCAAATTACAAAAAAAATAATAATCCACAGCTAAAAAATTACAACTAAATGAAAGTTATTTCAATATATAATTGTTCACAAATTTTTGCCCCTTTTTCAATATTTCAATTTTAGCCTATCAATGTATAATGGCGCGCCATTAAATCAGCATAAATAGTGATTGCGAGGAAATCTGACAAAAATTATTAAAAATTTCGTTAGTCTATAATTTTACTATGATAATCGAGGAATTGCATTTATGGAAAAAAGGAAAAGAAATCGCATGTTACCGCTTCGTGTTATTAGTTTTTTTTGCTAAAATAATGTACATTTGCCTATATTTTCGAAAAAAATTCCCGGCAAATTCAGATGAAGTAGAGAAATTTTATTAGTCTATATTGTAGAAAAAAAAATTTCTGGACAAATAATATTAGGCATCATGTTTATTTTCGGATAGTGGATATGACGTTATATCCCTTTTTTCACTTTTTGGTAGAATGCGTAGCCACTACTCCTTTTAACGTGTGATTTTTAACGTGTGGCTACGCATTCTAACCAAAAAGTGAATAAAAAGGATATGACGGTATACTTCAATGGAGAGAAAAGCCAGCAATTAAGTTTTATGCATTAAACAATGGTTTTTGAATATTTTTCTAGAAATTTATCAATTTTTACTTTCAAGCGTTACAAACTACAATGTGAAATTGAAAAAGGATAGATGTCCACTTAATTCTCACAAAATATATTGAGTTTTAAAAAGGGGCTTATTTCTTCCCAGGCACATTGCTGGAAGCCCACAAATCTCCTTAAATAGTTATTGATAACTTCAATTCTAAAAAAGCAAATCTTTTCGAAAATTAAAAAAATTTCATTATATTTTAAGGCAAGAACAGGAAACTATGTGATTTTACATTGATTGGAAAACCAAATTTTATATCCTGCTGGGTCTCCTCTTGGCCCACCGGCACCGACTCAAAAAACTTTTTCGGAAAAAGAGTTTATCTTACCAGGTAATAATGTGTGAAAATTCCAATAACAATTTGTTTAAAAGCGTGAATTATATAATATTGAATATATAAAAATTTGAAATGTAATCAACGCGAACGTAAATTTCAATTTTTTTTCCAAAACGTTTAAAATGTTCGATGGGTCTAAAATTTGACTCTAAGTTTTAAGGTGGTCTCCCTTGATAAAAAAGACCATTTTGTGTTTTTTGGAGCCAAATATCTTTGAAGTCTACACATTTTGCACCCCATAAACTAGGGTTAGCTTTCCCACCATTGAAATCCACCAGGTTCGATTTCGGACCCATAGAAATACTGGTTGGATTGGTCTGAAAAACTCGAGCAAATAACAAAACCAAATCGAAAAAAAAAATATGAAAAAACAATTGGATTTTGTGGCTAATCAATCGGTGGACACGCTACATATGCGGCCATAATTAATCAAATTAATGCGTAGAATAAAATCTCACATCCTTTAATATGATTAAAGTGACTGATAGCTCGGAACAATCAGGGACGCGTTCAAATAGACTGATATTTTGCCTTAAAAGCCTACTCTTCCGTTGAGTTTTAAAGATAAAAAACTTAATCAGCTTTTATTAACCAACGGATCTGTTTACTATTCCTTTCAAAAATTCTTAAATACATTCGTCCATGAATCGCCAAAAACGTTTTTTAAAGGTCTCGCCGCAAAGCCTACTCTTCTCTGGATATGATTAAATAGCGAAGAGTTTCGGGGAGCTGTTACGATTCAAAACCTCAATTTTTGCGTTTGTTGTTTTTTTGGAAAAACGTTACCTTGAAATTTCTGAAATCCTTAAACTTTGACTGAAATGCTTTAAAAAAAGACGATATTTTGGGAGTATGGGGATTGAAATTACCACCAGTTTGTTTCAAGTTTGTCCATATTTTTTGAAAAAAAGAAACACAATTAAAATTGTGACATTTGTTTGAGCATCAATTCATGACAAATTACACCCTTAAGGGGGATGTCGTTCGCAAAAATGGCCAAAATCGGTTAGTTTTTGTAATCGGTTTCACGCTGAATGTAGGAAACAAGGAAAGATATGAAAACCACAGAAATGAAATATTTGAGTCAATAGGCGTCGAGTCAGGGTCGAAGTTTGATTGCACTGATTGTCACTTTCGCCGGAATTGACGTTTTGAGAATTTTCTCTAAGAAAAATCTAAACTGAGCCCGAGCTTTAAGAGGTACGGACTTGATTATTTTTTTTTAAATGACAGAATTAATATACCCATTACCACTTGATCTCAAGAATTTTTCGAAAAAATCATGGCGTGTAATCTAGAGAAACGGTTATTTTTGCCTGAAAATCACGCTTTTTTCAAAATCTAACGTGGCGCTTATTTTCAAGGTCAAAGTTCACATGTCAAAGTTAGTTTAAGTCGAAAAAAAAACATTTTGTTCAATTTTTATTCAAAATTAATTTTCTAGCCTATCGGACGCAGCATTCAATGCGTTTCAGAAAATATTTAGTTTTGATATTTCTGCGATGAAAATTTAAGGTCTCAAAACTCAAATCAAATTGCTCAAAAAAAACTATTTTCTAGAATTACCGAAGAAGGACTTACCGAAGAATTACCGAGAAGGACTTCTAAATACCACTTATTGGATTTCAAATGCAGAAAATATGCCGTTTGAACTTTCTAGGGAAAAATAACCTCATAGACATTTTTGTCCAGTATTTTCGTTCGACCACCCCCTTAATAGAGATTTGTGTAATTTTTAGGTGGTCGAAATAATCAAAATGATGCCCCTGTCAAACCAAATGCTGATTTTTATGATAAAATGAAAGAGATTGGGATTCCAAAATTGATAGGGCTAAACAAACAGGAAGGTTTTATTGTTTTCATCACTATTGATTGCTGCATTTGTCCAATATAAAATCAGATAGGCGTGAAAAAGCTTGGAAAAACGATTACAATCTCAAAACCCTCCAGAAATGTTTCAAGGGTAAATGAAATAGCTTTAATTTTTAAAACTATTGAATCAAAAGTGTAATTATTTAAAAAAAAGTGTTCCGGCGAGGAACAAGAGCCGATATCGGGCTTTAAAAACGCTGTTTTTGAAACTGGTTTTTTTTTCGATAAACTACTCTCGAACAGATAGCGGAATAAACAAGAAACTCTACAGTTAATCATCATGCTATTACTACTGTTGTAGAACTGTTGTGGTAGTATTTTCACATAAATTTTTTTATTGTGGTCTTCATCAATATCTATGTTTTTTGGGGAATGTACGCATAAAACGCTATACTAAAAACAAATAATTCTTCATTATAGAATATGTTATATGATATAAACTTATATCCTTTAACACTTTTTGTGAATCTAGGATGATGCGGGCTGAAAAGGCGGCCTCATAGTTGGCTAGAAGGGGCTCTTAGAGTGTTCGGGATTGGCTCCTCAGCCCGCACATCCTAAAATTGTGTTTAAATAGTGTTAATTATAAAAGGATATAACTCAACTTATAATTCGCGATTAATATTGTTTTTTGAATAATTTTAAGTATTGCTGAGTTGATGGCCAAACTCCGGGGCATTTTTAGTTATATGATACTATAAAGTTTAAACTTGATTTATTTAAAAAAGACCCCTTGCTACGATTTACTAGACAGGAAGGCAAATCTTGGCATAGTGTGAAACGGGGAAATATAGATGTTGATTATTTTTTTGTCATGATTTGTAATTATTTGAAGAATTTGATTGGAAACGAGCGAAACGTCTGTTCGGTCTGATGAGATTGACAGTAAAGAACGACGAAGAGGCGAAAGGACAAAACTCAGAAAAAAACAACCAAGGAAGGTTTATATTTATTTGTTCAAAAAACCATTGAATCGTTAAATTTAGTTGAAAATGAACGTGTAATACTTTTGTAATTTATTGTTGAAAACTTATCAAGAAATACTTTGAAAAGACAAAAATTCGAGATGAGCGAATAAAACAAAAAATATTTTGATGTACGAAAAAATTCGAAATCAAATCAAATGGAAGATTTTCAGAAGTGATCTCGAAAAAGCTCAATGTGCTAATTGAGCTAAAGAAATGCAAAGTAAATTGATTGAAATATACATAAATAACAATCACCTCATTATTGCAAATGTAACTGTAAATAATATATTATTTGTTAAAGTTAATTTAGAAATGAAATAAATTTTCTTAGAAAATTTTCGTTATGCTTAAGGGGGTTCCCAACGCTGTAAAGGGGCTTTTTTCAAATGTATCTACAGTTAAACGGTTGAAGACTAGAGACTTTTAGTAAAAGGGCTGAAATGATCAAACCCTCGGCTGCAAATTTGCATGCTTGGTAAGAGTTTTACCAAATTTCATATTACCAGTAAACCAGATTTTAAAACCGGTTATTTTTCGAATTTTCAAAAGAATTCAGCGCATTCAATAAAGACGCTAGAAACTTGAAAATCTTGAGGTTATGAAAATTGCAAAATTAATCTGTTCTTTAGAGCGAAATTCGAAAAAAAAATTTCAAACTCTAGATTTTTTTCGAAAAACTTGTATTTTTGGCAAAGTGTCGCAGTAAAGATTCAGCTCCCTGAGTTTTTCATACATTTTTGAATCTTTATCACCAGGAGTTTAACATTATAATCAACTATTCTTAGAGCGGATTAGACTTAAGGACTCTCAATATTATTCTAGAGGCGTGAAAAGTCTTGAGATCAAAAAAAAAATTTTCAAAAATCCAAAAAAATTTTTTAATTTCGTTTAGATTCCGGTATTTAACGTTAAGATTTTTCATGTACATTTCGAAAAAATTATTATTTTCAGAATTTTACACTACGGTCTAGAGGTCTAATCATGGATTAGAGTGAAATTATATTATTTCATTTACATGAAAAATCGACAATGCATCAAATAATACTTGATTAGGGTCAAGCTGCTTTTTATCCGCCGGAAACATTGCTATTCAAGCTGTTGTTTGAGAATGATTGATTACTTCACATAAACTTGTAATCAAACAAAATTTTTTTCGGCCAGATTTTGATCTCAGAGTTGAACACCTTTAGCCACAGGGAGATTTTTGATATTATAAAAGATTAGTATCTTATTTAACTATCTTTTTTGCCACTAGGTGTGTGAAACCTTGAAGACAAATAAAAAAACCACAATTTCATTCATAAAGTAAAGTGACGCAAAGAAATTTTCATGTTCAGAGAGAAAAAAAATGGCTGTGAAAAAACTAGAGAAATAAGTTTCATCTGCAGGTAGGAAGGTGCCAAACCTGGACAGTTTATAATTTTCTTGAATAAATTTATAATTTTAAGATTAATACGTTAAAATAGTTACATGAGGTATATGAGTCTAACTTTTTTTATTCAATATTGCTTCGAAATAAAAACATTTTTCTCGCGATTTTAATTATTTTTTTTTTCATGTCGCCTCGAAATCTTTGGGCGCTCAGAAAACAACTTCCGATCAAGATATAGCTTTGAAAAAATATAATTTTTTGAACTCGCATTATCCAATTTACTATAGAGCCATTTTTTCGATTTTTGAAACGTAATCTAAATTTGACATAATCGGAGTCAAAAACTCCGTTGGGAACCCCCTTAATGAATCCTTTAATTTTGATTGGTGTAGTTTCAATCAATCCGGCATTTCGCACTATCTCATTTCGAAAACAAAAATAAATTTAAACCAAGCAGACAAAAATGTCACGTTGAAATGTTTAATCTTTGGGAAAACTTTTTTGATTTTTTTGAAATTCTAAGATTCCACAAAAATTACAACTCCGAAACACGGATAAAATTTATTGGCATTTTCAAGAAAAATGATCTTACATTTTTGGGAAATTATTGGAATGTTTTTGACTCTGGAAGAATTGAGGGCAAAAATTGCAAATCGTAGCCGAACAAGGTTCCCCATTGTATTTGGCCAAAAATTGATTGCTAAAGTTTCATCCTTATTGTTATAAAATAGGAAGGCGACCTTATTTTTCCGGAGGATTCCCTACATCAAAGTTTTTTTGGTTCTTTTTTAATTTTCTTTTATCTATTTATTTCGCAATTCGAACTTTCAGCTGTTTTTTTTCAAAGAGAATTAAGAAGGAGTAAAAATGACTAATTTTTTCATACAAATGATTTTCCTTCCTACTTCTTGGAGTATTTCTACTTTGACTGAATGCTACGAACCCAATTTAATTTTCTTCTGAATCGTTTAAAAGTTGGAAAAACTTGATTGTCAAAAAAGAATTTTTAAGATTATGAACACGATGTGAAATTGGACAATTTGTGTGGAAATGTTTATCGAAATATTTTGAGCTGGAAGAATATAACGTTTTTCAATTAATTAATTAATTCAAAAACAAAAAAATAGATAAAGTTTTTCAAAAATTGTTTTTATATTAGAAAAAAAAAATTTCAATCAAAATTCTTTGTAAGTTTAAAGTTTTACTTCGTTTTCTCTACATTAGAAACTTACCGACGCAAACCATTCCAGTAATCCCCATAAGATAACAACAGCCAAACATTGTACAAGTCTCATGAGAAAACTTGCAAATATAATTTACCAGGAAAAACAAGAAAGGCGAGAAAAATCATTAAAATTTAAATTGTCGGATTCTTAATAATTTTTTTTGAACTGAAAACATTTATCGCAAGTTGGAGAACTTTAAAAACCAATTTCTGTTTTTTTTAAAAATTTGCCCAAAATTAAAAAATTGAATCTTCGGACAATTTTTATTTTGCTTTTTTCCATCATTTGGTTTGAGAAACATGCGTCATGCTGAAAGCAAGACACAGAATAAAATATATGTACTCTCTCGTAGATATCCAAAAATTGTATGTGCATTTAATATTAATCGAAAAATGTGAGATTATAGTTTCTCGGATATATATTCTAAATGTATCATGACGTGCGGAAGATAAATGTCTTTCGATACAGTGATGAACAAAAAAAAATATTATTTAGCAACATAATGGTTTTTCATATATTTAAAAAAATAAAAATTTGACTAGAAAAAGCCTTCTATTTGGCTGTACTTTCAATATTAATGCCACCATTTCACGTTAAAATGTGTTTATCTTAATGTTCGGAAAATAAAATCACATGACCTTGTACAGTCTACCATGCTTATAGTACAGAACCGTGGCTAAATGTTTGTCAGGTGAAACAAATAGGTTTTGCGTGTGGAATAGTAGGGTTCCGCAGGAAACCTTTTCTTCTTGCACCTAACCCTTAGTTTGTTTCGTAAAAAAAAAAAGTTTTGTCATGCCCCAATTGTAACACCTTAATTTTAAGTGTACACAAAATATTTCCATTTGTTGACAGAATTTAGATAGAGGGCTAGGTAAACTCGTGTCCAGTGCACCCGATTTAAAAAATCGATATAAAAAAACTTTTTTTTGGAAATGCTAGGGGTTAGGGCTGAAACATATTTGTTGTTCCGCAGGAACAAACAACCATATTTTATTTAACAATATATTCTCCAAGAAAAAGTTTGCCATGCATAAAGTGACACAATTAATGTTGTTTTGTAACACTAAAAAATCTTACTTTTCACCATAAATTACACCAAAAAATTGTTGAAAACAAATGAAAACTTAAGGGGGTGGGTGTCGGAATTTTCTGAGCGTTAATAGAATTAATGTAATCGTTTTGACGAAGAATGGATCTAACAAACGAGTAGCCTCAAATTTTTCACAACTGCCCTGAATTATTTCTGAGGCGAGATTTAACGGTACCAAAAAACCGACACCCACCCCAGTTATAAGCCTATTTTGATTATTTCCAAAGCCTTTAAATTTATACAGTAATGTAAGGTTTTTGCTCCCTTTTTCCAGCTTGCATAACTTGCTATCCGCCAATGAGAACGATCATTTTGGCAAATACCTACGGGGTTTTTTTCTTTTTCCGATTAAAGCCGCAATCAAAACGGTTGGAATTCAGATTAATATGTAGGATTATTGTATATTTTTGTATCTCCAATTTCCCATTTTTCACATCTTTGACTTCTTCATTATTTGATTATCTGACTGGACGAAAATAGATAGTGAAACCAGGGGTCGGCACCCAAACAGATTATGTGCTCGGAAACCCCAATCGATTATGTGCTCGGAACCATCTGATTATGTGTCGAACCCGATCCGATTATGTGGCTCATTCCGATCAGATCGGAAAAAAACCAGAACCGGAACCGGATCAACATTTTTTTTCCGAGCAGGTTGAACCGAACGATCACATTCCATTCGGGCCAAAATTGTCCGAACCGAATCGACCATAAAAACCTGCTTCCGGGTTGCCGGAGTCGGCACTGCCACCCCCTGAGTGAAACGTGATGAAGAATATTAAGAAATTATTTTGTAAAAAAAATCTTTTGTTTAAAAATTGTTTTTTTTAAATGTTGTTTGTGTTAATAAATGTTTTGGGAAAAAGAAACCTTGCCATTAAAACATGTTCAGCATTTTTTTTTAAATCTGATGTTATAAATCCGGAAAAGTTATTCAGACAAGCAGGAATACATTTAAATTTCGGGTACCTTATATTATAAATTGAAACACTTTTTTTGGTTATTCAACTGCACATTTTTTTCTTCAATAATTTGGTACTTTTCAGCTTATATTCGAGAATTTCTGAAAAAACAATTTTTTAAATATTTAACTGAAATTGCGATTATGATAGATCGCGGTTACCCGTTAACCGGATAGAACGAAAACGAAAATCATACTCAACTTTGCTATTAATAAAACAGCTTTTCTGGACGTTGTGAGTAAAATATATTTTATTTCTAACGTTTTCGATGACCTTTTCAATAAAGCGATAACTTGCCTAATATTAGAAAAGTGAACCATCCTGCTTCTCTATTTAGCCTTTCTTTTTAATTTATTTTATTTGGTATTCACGCCAGTCTGAATTATTTTATTCGAAGATTTCGAAACGGTTTGGTTGATAAAATATATGATTCCAAACGCGAGACAAGAAAAATATATTGTCCTCATGAACTTTATATAACCGTAATGGTTCTTTAGACCAAAATAAATTGTTCAACAGGGTTACTGCGGAAAAACTCACGAGTGATATATATTTTTTATTAAAAGATACACATACAGACTCTGTATTACAGAGAGGGGCCCCAATATCGCCAACGTTTTGGTCGAAAAATTTCGGCGAGACTGGCTTGCCATCTCGCCGAAATTTTTTGGACAAAAAAACTGTTGGCAAATCATCGGCACATTTTGGCGATATGGGACAAAAAAATTAATTTTGTTCAATAATTAAAAATGCGTTGGGCGTTCGAAATTACGTCATATGACGATCTTTTTTTCAATTTTATAAGGAGTTTCACGTGAGGTTTTTTGAATGACGTGAATCACAAAAAATGGACGTAGAATTTAATACTCCATCAACCGCCGATTCAAATAAGCGTTGATTAGAGTAGATTTTAGAATTAATCTGAGAGGGGACGTCATTGAAATACAGGGGAGGGTTATCGCCGAAAAGTTTTTGCCCAAAAATTTCGGCGTATTGGCAATTCGGCGTGGTATTGGGCACCCCCTTTTTGTACTGAGGGCCTATATCTAAAATGGATCCCTATGCCCCTTTCTGTCCACGCTTACCTGTTAGCGTAGGTAGTGACGTTTCTGAATGCGCTCTGAATGGCTTGGCCAGGCCGTCAACAGGTAGGCGTGGACAGAAAGGCGCAGGTAGGGTTATTTTCGATATAAACAGAAAGTTTTTTGCCAACAAATTTCGGAAGATATTGGGAAAATTCGGCGATTATTTGAGCCCCTGTACTATTAATAAACGTTTCGCTTTGATTGCATCGTCAGTTATTTTTTGACTGACCTGTATAAAAAAGTTTCGAAAAAATAAAGAATTGCAAAAATTGGGGTTTTTCGTGTTTTTCGTGGTTAAAAGAAACTTTGTGGACTGATTCGGACGGAAAAAATACAAAAACTTTACAAAACATTTTAAGAACATCGAAATTTACCGAAAACCTTTTAACTGATTGGTCGGAAAGTTACCAAAAACCAGAAAAAAAATCTTTTAAAAACTATATATCGGAACCAAAAAAACTTCTACATAAATTATCTAATCCATTTTAAGTTACTCTAATAAGATGGGTCAAAATGTGGGAAAAAAACATATTTTACGAAATTTTTTTAGTTCCCGATTACGAGAATCTTTAAATAGCTTTAATCTTGTTTATTTCAACAGTTTTCGATTTGGAAAGATAATTATTAGTATTTCGGAATTATAACATTCATATTTCAAGCCTCTCTATGCAGGGCATACTAAAGTTTACCAACTCATTCTTAAATATAAAATCATTTTTTGACTCTTGAAGGCTAAAAAGGGATTTCGGATTAGGTTCTAAGATGGTATAATTCAGAAGAGTGAGTTTTATTATATCCTGAGATTAATTTATAATTCCCTCATTTTATCCACCAAACTTTCGATTTTTACGATTTATTTATGATTTGTTCATATTATTATTTAGTTTTAAAACAAATCTGAATTGAAAATATTTTCACCCCTAAATAACTTTTAAGGTGCGGCATTTCCAAGAGTACGGACTGGTTTAAAGCGACCGTTAGGCCAGATTTCTCTTCAATTTGACCGATTTAACCATTCACAAAAATTAATCTCAGGGAAATTTTATTTTACGAGAAAATGACAACGAAAGCCGTTAATTCTGTTGGAGGACCAGGAAAGTAAGTTTGATCATAACTGTATAAATTTTGTTTGTTGTCTTTGTTTGTGTATGCAGTTAAAAAAAATAAACGTACCAGAGGTTTTTTATTTTGGAAAACATCTTATTTTATTGATCACTTTTTCTAAACTGATTGAAAAACAATTATCCTCTAGAATGTTTACCCCAGAACTCTACAAACTGAGCATCGGAAACCTTTTGGAACGTTTAATTTTTGGAATAATTGATTAATTAAAGGAAATATATTCCCAGGGAACATTTTTCATAAAATAATGAAAATAAATAATTGAGCATGACAAAATGAAGTAAATAAAATTGTATCGAAAAATGGCAAGGATACTTTTTTATTTGGAGTTCAAACCTGCGTTGATGAATTTAATTACGATTGTTGCCATGACTCATGTGACAAGCTTGAAAAAAGCACTTTTGCATTTTGGGGGATAATTATTAATTGTATCATATCGTGAAATAATCAGACGCACCTTATCTTCCTATTTAAATAAAAAGCTGCCTTCTCAGATTTTTGTTAGTCAGATTGAATTATTTTATATTAGTAATTATTAAAACCATGAATTTATGAGAAGGAACCCTTCGCCATACACATTGCTGCATATTTAAATTATTAATGGCTAGAGTACGATTAGGTTAGGCCGTAGCTACTAGCCACCCAAATCTAAGCCGTTTTATCGACTATTATTAAAATTCAGGGTTCTGATAGGCCGCGGGCGTCGTTTATTCTTTCAAATATTCAGGGTCTGTCTGGCCGGGGTTTTCATTGAGCATTTAATTTTAAATTATATAATTTTGCGAAAGAAAAATTTTTTAGTGCATATATATTTCTGTACATTTAAGATCCACTTAAAAAAATTTAATTTTATGTACTGTTAGTGCAGGGGTCGCAGAATTCAAGATTGAATTTCGGATTGCACTAGATTTTTTTTTGGATCCGATTTCCAATCGATCCAAGTTTTCGAAACTCCTCATCGATCAGGTCATCGATTCAATTTATTTTCGACTCATCTGATCAGAGTTTTCAAGTCGGCCTGCCGACCCTCTGTGTGAAGTTCACCAAAAACTTTTTACAACTGTTCATTTTTTAGGGAAACCCGTCGACCACTCAGGTTTGGATATTCCAAAACCTTTATCCCAATTTTGCGGTTACCGCCTCGTTCAACATCATTATAAGAATTCATTGCGCAAATATCAGCGGAATAAGAGAAATTTATTTCTCATCGGATTTTATCCAACCAACCGAACAATTAAAGCGATTTCATCAGCGAGATGAAAGACGAGTATAAAATGAGGTAAAGATAACATCCCCAATAATTAAATAAATTATAATAATGATAATTTTAATAATCAATAATAATTAATAATGATAATATTCAATAGGAATGAATCATTAATAATTAATGATATAATTTATAATTTAATTAATAATTTATGATAATTATAAAAATAATTAATATTTTAGTTATTAATAATAATAAATTAAGCATTTCGATATCTTCAAGAGTATCAATTTACTTGGAACACAGGGAGGTTTCAATTATCTTTTCAGATTTAATTCTTTCTGGAAACCCCGAATCATTTTTCCTCATCTTTTTGCGACATTTTCTGTGGACCTTCCGTGGCTGCCCTCAATTGAATGATCAGATTCAGAAGAAAAATGATGAAATATTTAGGTAAAGATTTTGGACGTAGAAATTGTGCTAAATGAGCACGCAGTGCCAATCGGGACTGTATGTGGTGCACGGCTACAGGTTAATCGAATGTTTTTTATCCTTAATTCTTGATGAACCAGACGTTACAAACAGGGAAACTGAAAACTTGACTTTCCTAGTTTAATTGCCATTAAATAATTTTCTTTGATATTTTAAAATTTTCAATTCAAAAATTTAATAAAAAGAAATTTAGTTAAATGGGAGTTCAAGTCGGAAAACGGAACAGTTCTGTGATTATGGTATGGTATGGGTTCAATGAAGATACACAACGAAGGTGTTCATATATCGAAAAAACCATCATCATTCGTTTCAATCATATTAATGGTGGGTTCTACCTTCTTTCGGTCTCAGTGTTTGACGATGATTTCTTGAGATTTTCAAAGAACGACGTCGGTAATTGGCAGGTATGTTACGGATTGAGAGGGGTGGTAGTTCGGTTTTTTTTAAGATTGTTAAAAAATTTTATTTGTCATTTTCTTGAATATTCATTATTGCCGAAAAAAACCTACGCCAATTCTAAAGCTAAAAACTTTCCCATATCACCGAAAGTGTCAATATCGCCCGAAAATGCGTGATTGTTAAAGTTTTTTGCAAAAGTTACTTTGATTGCGTCATAAATGACGTCATTTTTTTCAAAATTTAATCGCGTTCGATGAAGTATTTACTTTTTATGATTTTTTGTGAATACTACATGTTGAGTTAATATTGTTCTTCAATTTTAGACTACATATGTAAGTTTCCAAAATTTTCAAATTATTGACCCCATTTCCGAAACATCTAGTAGTTTTCCATTTTTTTCAACGAAGAAATTTATTTCTGTCCCTTAATCGCCGGTCAAATATCGCTGTCCAATATCGCCGAAACTGCCTGATATCACTGAAATTTCTTGACAAAAAAACTTTCGGAAAATATATGGGCCTCGCTTCTGTATTACACACAACTTTATTTCACACAAATTTTAACGTACACACATTTATACCACACAATTTTATGCAAAAAAATTTATTTTTTACAAAAATTGGTTTTTGCAGAATTTTTTCGACCAACATTTTGTTTAAACAAAAATCAAATTTATCAGAGAATTTGCTATCCTTCAAAAACTTTAAAGGGGTATACGACTCTGATTTAATAAAGGCCCCGTAGAGGCATTAAATGCTCCAAAATTGATACGGGTTGATAATAAAGTGTAACTAAGACCCAATCATCAATAAAAATTTCGAAATTTCACTGGCTTTCTTTTGAGGGCTATTTCAAAAAAATTAAAGCCCTTTTTTGTTTCGGAAATTTTTTCGGAAATGCACCAAAAAAATATTAATTTCGAATTGTTAGCTCTAAATTTGGCAAAAAAACTCTCGATTTTCTCTTGCATTATATTTCTGAGGAAAACTTGATAAAAAATTTGAGCCATTTGTGCAAAAATATCCTCGGAGGAGATAGATTTTGAAGTCTTGAAATTGCTTAAAAATCGTCGGTTATTTTGGCCGTTCAGAATTGTTCAGTCGCCTGATTCAAAAAAAAGCTTTCCATAAAAAATGTTTATATACTACCATTTACCGTGATCTGTTGGAAAATTTGAGCTTAAAATTTGATATCCGTCTGGAGGAGATTAAAGATTTTGAAGTTATGAAAATGTCACATGTACGATACTGTTACCTATTGGTTTTTGTAATGGTCTCAAAATAAGTTTGTGGATTAACTTTTTCCGCAAGATTAAGGAGTGATCTACAAAATCAGCATTTTTCGGGTTTTCTCATGAGCTTTCTTAGTTTTCAGTATTATTCACCGACAAATGTCAAATCAGAGTTCCGCATACCCCCTAATAATAGCTTCATAATATTTGTTTTAAATCAGAATTTCATGGCTCATACTTTTTCAAATTGAAATAACTTGGCTCAGAATTTGATAACATTTTTTAGTTATTTTTGCTTAAAAAACGTCAGGTCAACTTCACTTTTTCTCATAAAACAATCAAAAATGCATAACCCAAGTACTCGTTTTTATAAAAATTTTAGGGAAGTGGGAAACGAATTCAATTTCTCTTGAGGTTGATATTTTGACTAAGGAGCTGGACACGTAAAGTTTTTTGCCTACATGAACAAATGTAATTAATTTCTGGATGTCGATCAAATCTGCAGGATCAGCCATTTATGCAAACAGAACCATGTTGGATTTATACCAAAAATATCACCCAAAATAGACTAGTTGAAGGGAAGGATTTGCAAGAAAAAAATTTCATTCCCTCCAAAATTTGATAACCAAAATAAAAAAATTAGAAAAAATTATAAAAAATTGTGGCCGGTTTTGTCAACACCCGTATTTTATCGATATATCGATTATGTTTTAATTAGTCAAGCTCTTTGCTGTATTGATTTATGCGTTTGGGTATTTTGCGTTTTAAAATTGCATTCGTTTACTACAGTTTCATTAGCTTGAAACACTTTCACTCCCAAATTAAGGAATTTAAGAAAAAGGTCACAAATTAATAAACTTTAAATTATTTAAATTTTTTCAAGCGTCAATTTTCTGTTTTAAATCTTCAGAAAGGCTAACAAAATCAGAAAATGGTCTATATTCACCCAAACTTGCCAAGTTCATATTCTTGCAAAATTGGGCCTTCATGTTGCATTGTTGCTAATGTTATTGTTAGAAAGAAGGGGCTCGAGTTAAAAATTCCAATTGATTTTGGAATGGAGCTCTCTTGAAAAAAACACTGCTGTGTTATTTCATAGGCTTTAAAAAAAAACGAAATAATTACCTCTCACTTGGGAGTTAACGGCAGTGTTTTAAAACGGAGGATCGGATTGAAATTTCCACTAGGTCGGGAACCGGGACGGATTGGAAGTTTTGAAAATTGGTCGGGGTTCGGGATTTGATTCGGATCCCGAGGTTTTTAAACATTTTTCCGTGGTAATAATAATTATGGAAATATTTAAAAATGAATTTTTGAACCATAAATTTCATGAAAAAGCTTTCTGGCCCAATTATATGTTGCGTAGGGTCAGAATATTGTTATTTGAATAATAATACTTTATTTAACTTTATTAAAATTTTCATTAAGTGTGAACTCGTAGACTTTATAAGTTAATCTGTCACAGACTCGATTTCCGGCAAGTAGTGGACGATTTTTTCAACGAGTCACTTGATCTCAAGTTCAAACTTTTAACAATCAAATGTAGGAATGATTGTCATATCTGTATGAACAGATCATATCTGTATTAGAACAGTTTTATTGAATACAGGAAATTTTCGTGATAAAACACCAGAGCATATATTTTCATTAAAAACCCGGGATTATTCGGGGATCCCGAGCGGGATCGGGTATTTCAATCTCGGATCGGGACGAGATCGGGATTGAAAACAATTATTGCACTCGAGGATTCGGGCGGGATCGGGATTGAAAAAAAGACTCGCGACCGCAGCGGGATCGAAAAAAAAATTATTTGATTCGGGGACCGGGCGGTATCGGGATTGACAACTGATCGCCGTTTTAGAACACTGTAAAAGGGTGTTGCAAAAATGTTATTTTTTCATGATTTTTGGAATTAAGTTTTTGGTCAAAAATTTTAATTGCTAAACTACAGGTTTAAAAGTTCAAACAATTCCTTGAAAAATTTTGACCAAGGTTATGCTACACCATATATCAAAAATTAAGGGTTCAGCTGCATTTTTTGAAAAATTGATATTTTGAATATTTTTTTTGGCTTTTTTGTATTTTTTTTTATTTTAGTATTGTTGGGATGGCAATCTGTCGTGGAATCTTGGACTCAATCGGAAGGCGTTCCAACGAATAACCCCGATCAACCTCACGCAACAACCGACAATTTTTATCTATTCGATGACTTAGGCAAATCTTACCAAGTGAGATACAATATTTTCGGGTCAAATAATTCGGAGGAAAACTTCGATTTTTTTTTCCTTTGATTTTAATATTGAAATTCATTTTTCTCACTTTACTTTAAATTTCAGGGCCATCACGATTCTTGACGTGATACTATTTGTGCCAGTGAAGTTATCATCAGAAATTCGATTGTTTTTACTGGTAAGAATTGAGTGGGGAAAAACGAGGACTCTCCAATGGAAATTCTGCTTAAAATTTCCAAAAAATTGGTTCCCTTCTCATATAACTGACATATTGGAACTTCACCAGTGTTATTTTATATTCTCAATTATTTCTATGCTATGTTATTATCCCGAATAAACTTTAAAATATAATTAACAGTTGAGCTAGGCAATAGAATTAATGGGACGAGAGCAACTGGGCTATAAGAATTCGAAATAAAACTTGCTACTTATAAGCAGTATATGTTTCTTACATGCAATGTGTTTGAAAAGGCTAAATGTCTCACAAAAAGTATTTTGGCTGTTACAACGATTAAGGAGGGTCGCGTGCTATTTTGACAGATTTCCAATTTTTTCAATTTTCTTTCTCATTGATGGTAAACTATTTGCCACTTTGAGATTTTTAAATTAAAATATTTTCAAAATGTTTACTAGGAAGGTTACTAGTTAAGGTGCTTCTTTTGAGCTTACTTCGCATTATCTGATTTTTTTTCGATTCTATTACTTTTACTTTACCAATCGTCTTTTGGGAAAAACACTCAAAAAATTTAGGTTGAAGTTGTCAAAATTGAGGTAAAATAATTTTTTTCATTCTTTTAATTTGTAACCGCTAAAAAAAAGTCCCCACCCCAAATTTCAATTTATTTAATTTGGTTTCATACTATTTCTACGTCAAAATCGAAAATAAGAAATTTTCAAAAAAATTCGAAAAAAACGAAACTTTGGCACAACGTAAGAAATATTTTTTTTGGAGATGAATTGAAATAAAATTGAATTCGGGTCGGTCGAAAGTTTTCGGACTCGAAACGGCCTTAAGAATTTTGTTAAATTGAGGTAAAAACAATTAATTTTGGATTTCTTCCAAAATTATTGATGCAGAGTAGACCCAAGGAGCGGAAGAAACAAAAAGGGGATATTTAAACAAATAAAAGTGGACATTCTGAATAGTTTAAAAAAATGAGGAAAATTTCAAAATATTTACAAATATTTTGACTAAAAATCACAAAACCATGATTTTTCGTGGTTACCTTACGCGAAAAATTTAAGTGGTCATTTTACAGAGTGTTTTATTTTTGATTTGAAACAAATTAATGAACAAAAAAATTGAAAAAAATTAGGAACATTTTTTTATATGTCGGAACTTCTTCAAAAATCTCTCAAAATTTTGACGAATTTTGAAAAAATTAAATGCGAACTTCAAAATTTTCTAAAGAAGCAATAATACGAATTCTGTAGTTACAAAAGTTGATTGGATTATGAAACATTACCTTTGATGGTATAATTAAGGGGAAAATATATAAACCAGCAAAAAGTTTTATCAAGGCCATTCCATATCTGGTCAAATAGCCCCGACCCCCCTTTACCTATACATCAATCTTGATCGCAATTCTGGGCAATTCACAGAACACTTTATTTGTCAAATTAAAGAGTTCGATAATCTACCTATAGCAGGGACAATTTATGTGCGTGGAAGGGTTTAAAACATGTTTAAAAAAATTAGGCAGTGCAGAAATATAAATCAATTCTACTGTGAATTTTGATTTATTTAAATCATTTGTTAATTGTCTTGTTCAGACAACATTAATAATCCCAGGCAATCCAAAAGGTAGGGACTTTATTAAATAATTATTAAAGAAGCTCTGATCGCTCAGTTTGAATTTATATTCAGAATTTTAAGATTGTTGTGAATAGATACTTCTTGCTTTTCATATTTTGTTCTGCAAAACACACCTACAATCGGCGATAAACTTTTTTTATAAAAAACTTTGAAAATATTTGGGAGCCAGTTATAACAAAATTGAACCTTGTTTATTAACTTCAGTGTGTTTGAAAATAGTTAACTGTTATAAAGAGCCACCGTTAAGAGAACGTTTTTCTTACAGAATAATTATTTTTTTAGTTATAAAAATGAAAATATTCGAACCCTGGAGAAAAAACGAAGAGAACTAACGGTAACATAAATAATGCGTAAACCATTTTGTCTGGTAGAAAATTAAAAAAATTGCAAACTGAAATTAATTTTTCAGTGTTAAATGTTTTTAATTTAAACTGTTCCAAATGACCGAAAAGTATGTACATGTTGATAGACAAAAGAATACATAAAATGAACACTGGTCACTTGAATTCCAATAGATACTCCATAAAAGGACCCACTCAGTTCGACGTTACACCAAACCTTAAATTATTACGAATTTCAAAATAGTATTTTAATTGAAAAAAATATAAGGAAAATTGAACAATAATTATTAACGTCATCGCCGTAATCCTAACTGATTCAAACTCCAACGACATTGTACTTCAAGTTTTTGAAGGTGATCATTGTTGTATAATGGTAAAAATTATTATATGTGTTTTTTTGAAACTTCTGCTTATATTATGTAAGCCTCAAAGGCCAGATGGCAAGAAATATTTCAAACGTTTTTTTCTGTTATTTCATAGATTTCCTTGTAATATTATGCGGTTTTGAAACTGTAAAAAAGAAAAAGTGATTTTTTTGTATTTACACGTTTTTATAATAAAACTGTGGGCTTGAATTTGATCAGTTCTATTAAAAAAATCTCTAACATGAAAATTCGAATGTAATTTACAAAATGAAGCAATTTCAATCTTCAATGTTAGCCTTCAGGCACCAAGTATGGGGTGTTTCGTAACTCGTACAAATCTTGAAATTATTATTGTACCAGTTAAGGCGGTGTGTACAATATATAAAAAAAATAAAAAAGTCTTACCTTTGCACCATGTATGCTCATTCAATACATCGTAGCCACAAACGTAGGCAAGCAACCACTGCTTCACATAGCAAAAGGTTTGCCTGTGTAGAAATTTGCTTAACTTAGCTATTAAATCGATTCTTTAATAGATTTGTGCAAACACAGCTAAACAAAACCATAGTAAGTCTGTACGCAATAATTTTGCAGGCAGTTGATGGGTGTTTTGACTGTTAAAAAAAGTACAAGTGGCGGAAACTAGGCGCAATACTTTTCTAAAATTCGTTCTTTGAAAAAAAAACACACACATTTTTGTCTGACCATTGTTTTTTTAATTCAGAGAACTTTGAAGCGGTTCGTATCAGATCCGCCTTTTAATTGAAGACTAACAAATTAAAAACGATGCGTAGATTAAACCTAGCAAAAAATTCAGTGGACATTGAAATTGATTAATAACAGGTTTTGAAGTTATAAAATCCAGATTTTTTATGCAGAATTACATTAGTTGAGATTTCGTTAAAAAAACTTTTTCTTACAGCGAAAAAACAAAGTTGATTTTGATTCAAAAACTGAAATGTAAATAATGGTGGCACAACAACATTACTATCAGAAGTATTTGTTTTGATCAAATTTAAAAAAAAATTGGCCCGGAGTTGTGACACATTTTTAAGTACGGTTACTAACGGTACCTCCTTGCAACCGTGTTTTCTGGTCACTCCAGTATCAGGTATTACCAAGTGAATCTCTNCATAGTTGCTAATATTTTCATTAGAAAATCGACCACTCCAATTCTTTTGAGAGTACTTTTGTTGCTGGACACTACCCCTTTCAAAGCTTCTACGATGAACTTGAAATTTTTTATTTTAAGGAGCTGATTTTGTAAAAATTTTAATAAAAACATGCAATTTGTTTTGCAGTTCCAGCATTCAAAATGGTGACGGTTAAATACTACAAATTTAAAAATGTCAAATTTAGCCTTAATGCGTATCAATTATGCCCTTGATTGTGTGAATCGTGCTAAAAAGAGAGATTTTTATCTTTCTTATCGCCATTTGATGCCTTTAAATTATTTTTTTTCTCATTTTGTTTCGATGCGATTGTAGGAAATTATTAGAATTACCATATAATCAAGTGAAAAATATATGTTAATAATGAAACGAAGGTTATACACTTGATTTAAACATCATGGTCACGTGTGACCATGAAAAGATTGTGAGTCCAGAAGTTGTTTCGGATTGTAGGAGTTAAGAGAGTACTGGTCGCATTTTAAGGCTACAAACAGGGGTTTTAGAGTCGATTGAATGAAATACTAAGACCAACATCAACATACCGGTTTTAATGTAGGAATAATTGAACAAAAATCTTGCTCCCGAAAATCATATCGGAGGCCTCTGATTTTTTCCATTTGTAAATTGTATTAATTTTATGTCAGATAATTCAGTAAAAAATTAGCTGACCAATCAGAAACAAGCTTTCAAAGGGAAAATTTCTTCAGTTCAGAATTTATCTCCTCCCTGTGTGTTTCAAGATAGATAAAACATTTATAATTTGTATTGACCACAAAAAAAGGGGGCAGAACACCAAGGTGCGTTTTACTCATAGAAATTTCATTGGCTAAAAACTCTTAAGGGAGTGGTCGTCGCATTTTAAGGGTTTTTAATAGCCAATTGTCGCAAAAGTACAAATCGTCGGACCAATTTTTACCTCTTTTTGATATATTTAAACAAAAATCTTGCATGCTAAAAAACAATCGAAAGTGACGGATGGCTCGTCCAATCAGAANTTCTGATTGGACGAGCCATCCGTCACTTTCGATTGTTTTTAGCATGCAAGATATTTGTTTAAATATATCAAAGAGAGGTAAAAGTTGGTCCAACAATTTGTACTTGTGCGACAATTGGCTATCGAAAACCCCTTAAAATGCGACGACCACCCCCTTAAGGCTTTATTTAAAGGGTCTCAGGGAAAATACATCTCCTTTCTTGATTATCACAGCAAAAAAATAGCAGGGGCAGAGCACCAAGGTCCTATATTTTTGTTCCTTGGTTGTTCAAAAACAGCAATTTAGTTTCTCAGAAATCTCAAAATTTTAACAAAAACAATAGAAATTATTTCCAAATCGCGATAAAAATAATTTTTTGATGACCAATGAGAACAAAAAGACTTTTTATCAACATATTTTTGTCCATATTTTTATGAAAAACATTCTTAAAATAATCTTGAAAATTTCATGTATTGTTTTTTTTTTATATCCGACGATCCAGCACATAAGAAATTGATAGCAAGCAAAAAAAAGTTTTTTACTATCGAATAACTAGTTCTAGAACATCGGATTTGCTTGCGAAAATAATTAATTTATTTACAATTCCTTACAAAGAATAGTCTCAAATTACAAAAAATAATAATCACAGCTCAAAATTACACTAAATGAAAGTATTTCAATATTATAATTGTTACAATTTTTGCCCCTTTTTCAATATTTCAATTTTTAGCCTAATCAATGTAATAATGGCGCGCATTAAATCAGCATAAAATAGTGATTGCGAGAAATCTGACAAAAATTATTAAAATTTCGTTAGTCTATAATTTTACTATGATAATCGAGAATGATTTATGGAAAAAAGAAAAGAAATCGCATGTACCGTTCGTGAGTTATAGTTTTTTTTGTAAAATAATGTACATTTTGCCTATATTTTCGAAAAAAATTCCCGGCAAATTCAGATGAAGTAGAGAAATTTTATTAGTCTATATTGTAGAAAAAAAATTTCTGACAAATAATATAGGCATCATGTTATTTTCGGATACGTGGATATGACGTTATATCCCTTTATCACTTTTTGGTTAGAATGCGTACACACTCGCTTTGGAGAGCTCGTGATTTTAAGCGTCGTGGCACGCATTCAACCAATATATAGTGAATAAAAGATAATGACGGTATATTAATGAGAGTGAGAAAAGACCAGCAATTAAGTTTTGATGCATTAAACAGAGTGGTTTTTGAATATTTTTCTAGAAATTTATCAATTTTTATACATTTCAAGCGTTACATAACTACAATGTGAAAATTGAAAAGTATAGATTGTCCACTTTTAATTCTACATAAATATATTATGATTAAAAAGGGCTTTATTTTCTTGCCTCATCAATTGCTGGAAGCACCCACAATCTCCTTAAACAGTTATGAAAAATTCAATCTAAAAAAAGCAAATCTTTTCGAAAATTAAAAATTTCATTATATTTTAAGGCAAGAAACAGAAAACTATGATGATTACATTGATGGAAAACCAAATTTATATCCTGCTGGGTCTCCTCTTGGCCCACCGGCACCGACTCAAAAAACTTTTCGAAAAAGAGTTATCTTACCAGGTAATAATGTGTGAATAATTCAACTTTACAATTTGTTTAAAAGCGTGAATTATATAATATTGAATTATAATATTTGAAATGTAATCAACCGCGAACGTAAATTTCAATTTTTTTCCAAAAACGTAAAATGTTCGATGGTCTAAAATTTTGACTCTAAGTTAAGGTGGTCTCCCTGATAAAAAAGACCATTTTGTGTTTTTTGGAGCCAAATATCTTGAAGTCTACACATTTCAGAACCCCATAAACTATGGGTAGCGTTCCCACCATTGAAATCGACCAGGTCGATTCGACCCATAGAAATACTGGTTGGATTGGTCTGAAACTTCTTGAGCAAATAACAAACCAAATCGAAAAAAAAATATGAAAAAACAATTGATTTTGTGGCTAATCAATCGGTGGACACGCTAACTATGGGCCATAATTAATCAAAATTTAATGCGTAGAATAAAATCTCACATCCTTTAATATGATTAAACGTGACTGATAGCTCGAACAATCAGGGACGCGGTTCAAAATAGACTGATATTTTGCCTTAAAAAGCCTACTCTTCCGTGAGTTTTAAAGATAAAAACTTTAATTCAGCTTTTATTAACCACACGGATCTGTTACTATCCTTTCAAAAAATCTTAAATACATTCGCTCCAGAATCGCCAAAAAACGTTTTTTAAAGGTCTCGCGCAAAAGCCTACTCTTCTCTGGATATGATTAAATAGCTGAAGAGTTTGCGGGGAGCTGTTACGATCAAAACCTCAATTTTTGCGTTTTGTTGTTTTTGAAAACGATACCTTGAATTTCTGAAAATCCTTAAACTTTGACTGAAATGCTTTAAAAAAAGACGATATTTGGAGTATGGGGATGAAATTACCACCAGTTTGTTTCAAGTTGTCCATATTTTTCGAAAAAAAGAACACAAAATTAAAATTGTGAACATTTTCGTTTGAGCATCAATTCATGACAAATACACCCTTAAGGGGGTGGTCGTCGCAAAATTGGCCAAAATCGTAGTTTTGTAATCGGTTTCACGCTGAATGTAGAAACAAGAAAGATATGAAACCACCAGAAATGAAATATTTGAGTCAATAGGCGTCGAGTCAGGGTCGAAGTTGATTGCACTGATTGTCACTTCCGCCGGAAATGACGTTTGAGAATTTTCTCTATGAAAAATCTAACTGAGCCCGGAGTTTAAGAGGTACGGACTTGATTATTTTTTTTAAATGACAGAATTAATAATACCCATACCACTGATCTCAAGAAATTTTCGAAAAAATCATAGCGCGTGTAATCTAGAGAAAACGGTTATTTTTGCCTGAAAATCACGCTTTTTCAAAATCTAACGTGGCGCTTAATTTTCAAGGTCAAAGTCACATGTGAAAATTAAGTTTAAGTTGAAAAAAAAACATTTTTTTTTCAATTTTTATTCAAAATTAACTTTTCATAACCTATCGGACGCAGCATTCAATGCAGTTTCAGAAAATATAGTTTTGATATTTCTGCGATGAAAATTTAAGTCTCAAAACTCAAAATCCCAAAAAACCTATTTTCTTAGAATTATCCGAAGAAGGACTTACGAAGAATTACCGAGAAGGACTCTAAATACACTTATTGGATTTCAAATGCAGAAAAATATGCCGTTTGAACTTTTTAGGGAAAAAATAACCTCATTAGACATTTTGTCCAGATTTCCTGTCGACCAGATTTGTGTAATTTTAGGTGGTCGAAATAATCAAAATGATGCCCCTGTCAAACCAAATGCTGATTTTTATGATAAAATGAAAGAATTTGGGATTCCAAAATTGATAGGGCTAACAACAGGAGGTTTATGTTTCATCACTATGATTGCTGCATTTGTCCAATATAAAATAAGAGAGGCTGAAAAAGCTGTGGAAAAACGATTACAATCTCAAAAACCCTCCAGAAATGTTTCAAGGTAAATGAAAATAGCTTTAATTTTAAACTATTGATTCAAAAGTGTAATTATTTAAAAAAAAAGTTCCGCCGAGGAACAAGAGCCGATATCGGCTTTGAACGCTGTTTTTGAACTGTTTTTTTTTCGATAAACTACTTTCGAACAGATAGCGGAATAAACAAGAAACTTTACAGTATCATCATGCTAATACTACTGTTGTAGAACTGTTGTGGTAGTATTTAACATAAATTTTTTTTGTGTCTTGCATTAATAACTCCTATGTTTTTTGGGGAATGTACGCATAAAACGCTATACTAAAAACAAATAATTCTTCATTATAGAATATGTTATATCCCTTTAACACCTTTTTGTGAATCTAGGATGTGCGGGCTGAAAAGCGGCCTCATGAGGGTCTTAGGAGTGTTGGATTGGCTCCCTCAGCCCGCACATCCTAATTCAAATAGTGTTATATTATAAAAAGGGATATAAGTTATATCCTCTTTTTATAATTGATTTTTTGTGAATTCTAGAGTAATGTGGCTTGAGGGAGCCAATCCTAACATCATATCCTAACATCTTTATTATCCTATTCCGAGTACTGTAGATCAAAATTGCCTAGGTAAAAATACAAAACCCAATTGTGTGTTCAATTCAGGATTTGATTGGTTGGTTTGGCCCGTCTCACTCTCGTTTGTATTTGGTTTGTATTTTTACCTTGGTTAATTTTTACCTTGTAATATGGTTTGTATTTACCTAGCATTTTGATCTTACTGTACTCGGGAATAGGATATCATATATCAACTTATAACTCAACTTATAATTCCGCGATAATATTGTTTTTTGAATAATTTTAAGTATGCTTGAGTTGATGGCCCAAACTCCGGGCATTTTTAGTTAATGATACTTAAAGTTAAACTTGATTTATTAAAAAGACCCTTTCCTACGATTACTAGACAGGAAGCAAATCTTTGGCATAGTGTGAAACGGGGAATATAGATGTTGATTATTTTTTTGTCATGATTTATAATTATTTGAAGAATTGATGAAACGAGCGAAACGTCTTGTTCGTCTGATGAGACTGACAGTAAAGAACGACGAAGAAGGCGAAAGACAAAACTCAGAAAAAAACAACCAAGGAAAGTTTATATTTTATTTGTTCAAAAACCATTGAATCGTTAAATTTAGTTGAAAATGAACGTGTAATACTTTTGTAAATTTATTTTGAAAACTTATCAAGAAATACTGTTGAAAAGACAAAAATTCGAGATGAGCGAATAAAACAAAAAATATCTGATCGTACGAAAAAAATCGAAATCAAATCAAATGGAAGATTTTCAGAAGGTGATCTCGAAAAAGCTCAATGTGCTATTGAGCTAAAGAAATTGCAAAGTAAATTGATGAAATATACATAAAATAAACAATCACCTCATATTTGCAAATGTAACTGTAAATAAATATATATTTGTTAAAGTTAATTTTAAGTAAATAAATAAATTTTCTTAGAAAATTTTCGTATGCTTAATGAATCCTTGATTTTGATTGGTGTAGATTTCAATCAATCCGCATTTCGCACTATCTCATTCGAAAAAAAATTAAATTTAAACCAGCAGCCAAAAATGTCACGTGAAATGTTTAATCTGGAAACTTTTGATTTTTTGAAAATTCTAAGATTCCCACAAAAATTACAACTCCGAAACACGGATAAAAATTTATGGCATTTTTCAAGAAAATTGATCTACATTTTTGCGAAAATTATTGGAAATGTTTTTGACTCTGGGAAGAAATTGAGGCAAAAATTGCAAAATCGTAGCGAACAAGTTTTCCCCATTGTATTTGGCCAAAATTGATTGTAAGTTTCATCCTTATTGTATAAATAGGAAGCGACCTTATTTTTCCGGAGGATCCCTACATCAAGTTTTTTTGGTTCTTTTTAATTTTCTTGTATTATTTATTTCGCAATTCGAACTTCAGCTGTTTTTTCAAAGAGAATTAAGAAGGCAGTAAAAATGACTAATTTTCATACAAATGTTTTCCTTCCTACTTCTTTGGGGTATTTTCTACTTTGACTGCTACGAACAATTTAATTTTTTCTTTTGAATGGTTAAAAAGTTGGAGGAAACTTGATTTGTCAAAAACAGAATTTTTAGATATGAACACGATTGTGAATGACAATTTGTGTGAAATTTTATCGAAATATTTTGAGCTGAAGAATATAACTTTTTCAATTAATTAATTAATTCAAAACAAAAAAATAGATAAAGTTTTCAAAAATTGTTTTTATATTAGAAAAAATAATTTTCAATCAAATTCTTTGTAAGTTAAAGTTTACTCGTTTTCTCTACATTAGAACTTACCGACCGCAAACCATTCCAGTAATCCCCATAAGATAACAACAGCAAAGCATTGTACAGCTCATGAGAAAAACTGCAAATATAATTACCAGGAAAACAAGAAAGGGGAGAAAATCATAAAATAAATTGTCGGATTCTTAATAATTTTTTTTAAACTGAAAACATTTATCTGCAAGTTGGAGAACTAACCATCTAATTTTCCAATAATTGAATCTTCGACAATTTTTATTTTGCTTTTTTCCATCATTTGGTTTGAGAAACATTGAGCAACGAAAATAAAACTTACTAAAATAAAATTTTTGTGTCATTTAATTTCCGAATGAGAAATTCTGAATATATTTAATGACAGGCTGGGAAGTATTTCTTCATATCAGTGATTGACAAAAAAATATTTTTTTAGCAACATAATGTTTTCATATATTTAAAAAAAAAAAATTTTTGACTAGAAAAGCCTTTCTATTTGGCTGTACTTCAATATTAATGCACCATTTCACTTAAAATGTGTTATCTTAAATGTTCGGAAAATAAAATCACATGACCTTGTACAGTCTAACCAGTGCTTATAGTACAGAACCGTGCTAAACTGTTTGTCAGGTGAACAAATAGGTTTGGTGTGAGAATAGTAGGGTTCCGCAGGAAACCTATTCTTCTTGCACCTAACCCTAGTTTTTCTAAGAAAAAAAGTTTTGTCATGCCCCAATTGTACACCTTAATTTTAAGTGTACACAAAATATTTCCATTTGTTGACAGAATTAGATAGAGGGCTAGGTAAACTCGTGTCCAGTGCACCCGATAAAAATCGATAAAAAAACTGTTTTTTTGGAAATGCTAGGGTCAGGGTTAAACAATATTGTTGTGTTCCGCAGGAACAAACAACCATATTTATTTAACAATATATTCCTCCAAGAAAAAGTTTTGCCATGCCATAAGTGACACAATAATTTGTTTTGTACACTAAAAAATCTTACTTCACCATAAATTACACCAAAAATTGTGAAACAAATGAAAACTTAAGGGGGTGGGTGTCGGAATTTTTGAGCCGAATTAAGGAATTGAGCCTAGAATTAATGTAATCGTTTGACGAAGAATGGATCTACAAACGAGTATCCTCAAATTTTTCACAACTGCCCTAGAATTATTCTGAGGCGAGATTTAACGGTACCAAAAACCGACACCCACCCCATTATAAGCCTATTTTGATTATTCCAAAGCCTTAAATTTATACAGTATGTAAGGTTTTCGCTCCCTTTTTCCAGCTTGCATAACTTGCTATCCGCCAATGAGAACGATCAATTTTGGCAAATACCTACGTCTTTTCCAGATTAAAGCAATCAAAACGGTGGAATTCAGATTAATATGTAGGATTATTTATATTTTTTTATCTCCAATTTCCCATTTTTCACATCTATGACTTTTTCATTATTTGATTATCTGACTGAGACGAAAATAGATAGTGAAACCAGGGGTCGGCACCCAAACAGATTATGTGCTCGGAAACCCAATCCGATTATGTGCTCGGAAACCCGATCTGATTATGTGCTCGGAAACCCGATCCGATTATGTGCTCATCCGATCAGATCGGAAAAACCAGAACCGAACCGATCACATTTTTTTCCGAGCAGGTTGAACCGAACCGATCACATTCAATTTTCGGGCCAAAATTGTCCGAACCGAATCGACCATAAAAACCTGCTCGGGCACTGCCACCCCTGAGTGAAACGTATGAAAAATATTAAGAAAATTATTTTGTAAAAAAAATCTTTTGTTTAAAAATGTTTTTTTTAAATGTTGTTTGTGTTAATAAATGTTTTTGAAAAAGAAACCTTGCCATTAAAACATGTTCAGCGATTTTTTTTTAAATCTGATGTTATAAATCCGGAAAAGTTATCAGACAAGCAGGAATACATTTAAATTTCGGTAACCTTATATTATATAATTGAAACACTTTTTTGGTTTCAACTGCACATTTTTTTCTTCAAATAATTGGTACTTTCACTATATTCGATGAATTTCTGAAAAAAACAATTTAAATATTTAACTGAAAATGCGATTATGATAGATCGCAGGTTACCCGTTAACCGGTAGAACAGAAAACAAAAATCATACTCAAACTTGCTATAATAAACAGCTTTTCTGGACGTGTGAGTAAAATGTATTATTTCTAACGTTTTCGAATGACCTTTCAAATAAAGCGATAACTTGCCTAAGATTAGAAAGTGAACCATCCTGCTTCTCTATTAAGCCTTCTTAAAATTATTTATTTGTATTCACGCCAGTCTGAATTATTTTATTCGAAGATTTCGAAACGGTTTTGATAAAAATATATGATTCAAACGGCGAGACAAGAAATATATTTTCCTCATGAACTTATATAACCGTAATGGTTCTTTAGACCAAAATAAAATTGTTCAACAGGGTAACTGCGGAAAAAATCACGAGTGATATTATATTTTTATTAAAAAGATAACATACAGACTCTGTATTACAGAGAGGGCCCAATATCGCCAACAGTTTTTTGTCGACAAATTTCGGCGAGACTGGCTGCCAATCTCGCCGAAATTTTTGGACAAAAAACTGTTGACAAATCATCGGCATATTTGGCGATATGGGAAAAAAAATTAATTTTTTGTTCAAATAATAAAAATGCGTTGGCGTTCGAAATTACGTCATATGTCGATCTTTTTTTTTCAATTTTATAAGGAGTTTCACGTGAGGTTTGAATGACGTGAATCACAAAAATGCGTAGAATTTAATACTCCATCAAACGCAATCAAATAAGCGTTGATTAGAGTAGATTTTAGAAATTCAATCCTTGAAGGGACGTCATTAATGACGCACACAGAGTAATTTGAGATATACATCCCATAAAATTTTTATTGTAAAAACGAAATACAGGGAGGGGTTATCGCCGAAAGTTTTTTGCCCAAAAATTTCGGCGATATTGGCAAATTCGGCGGTATTGGGCACCCCTTTTGTACTGAGGGCCTATATCGAAAATGATCCCTATGCCCCTTTCTGTCCACGCTTACCTGTAGCGTAGGTAGTGACGTTTTGAATGGCGCTCTGAATGGCTGGCCAGGCGTCACAGGTAGGCGTGGACAGAAAGGCGCAGTAGGGATTTTTTTCGATATAACAGAAAGTTTTTTGCCAACAAATTTCGGAGATATTGGAAAATTCGGCGATATTGAGCCGAAGATATTGCCCCCATGTATATAATAAACGTTTCGCTTTGATTGCATCGTTAGTATTTTTTGACTGACCTGTATAAAAAAAGTTTCGAAAAAATAAAGAATTGCAAAAATTGGGGTTTTCGTGTTTTTCGTGAGTTAAAAGAAAACTTGTGACTGATCGACGGAAAAATACAAAAACTTTACAAAACATTTTAAGAAACATCGAAATTACCCGAAAAACTTTTAACTGATGGTCGGAAAGTTACCAAAAACCAGAAAAAAATCTTTTAAAAACTATATATCGGAACCAAAAAAACTTCTACAGAAAATTATCTATCCATTTTAAGTACTCTAATAAGATGGGTCAAAATGTGGAAAAAAACATATTTTACGAAATTTTTTAGTTCCCGATACGAAGAATCTTTAAATAGCTTTAATCTGTTTATTTCAACAGTTTCGATTTGAAAGATAAATTATAGTATTTCGAATTATTAACATTCATATTTCAAGCCTCCTCTATGCAGGGATACTAAAGTTTACACTCATCTTAAATATAAAATCATTTTTGACTCTGAAGGCTAAAAAGGGATTTAGGATTAGGTTCTAAGATGGTATAATTCAGAAGAGTGAGTTTTATTATATCCTGAGATAATTTATAATTCCCTCATTTTATCACCAAACTTTCGATTTTTTTACGATTTATTATGATTTTGTTCATATTATTATTAGTTAAAACAAATCTGAATTGAAAATATTTTCACCCCTAAATAACTTTTAAGGTGCGGCATTTCAAGAGTACCGGACGTGGGTTTAAAGCGACCGTAGGGCAGTTTCTCTTCAAATTTCGACCGATTTAACCATCACAAATTTAAATCTCAGGGAAATTTATTTTACGAGAAAAATGACAACGAAAGCCGTAATTCTAGTTGGAGGACCAGGAAAAGTAAGTTTGATCATAATTGTATAAATTTGTTTGTGTCTTTGTTTTGTGTATGCAGTTAAAAAAAATAAACGTACCAGAGGTTTTTTATTTGAAAACATCTAATTTTATTGATCACTTTTTCTAAACTGAATTGAAAAACAATTATCCTGTAGAATGTACAGAACTTCTACAAACTGAGAATCAGGAACCTTTTGGAACGTTTATATTTTTGAATAATTGATAATTAAAGAAATATATTCCCAGGGAACATTTTTCATAAAATAATGAAAGAAATAATTGAGCATGACAAAATGAAGTAAATAAATGTCATCGCAAAAATGCAAGGATACTTTTTATTTGGGTTCAAACCTGCGTTGATGAATTAATTACGATGTTGCATGAGTCATGTGACAAGCTTGAAAAAGCACTTTTGCATTTTGTGGGGATAATAATAATTGTATCATATCGTGAAATAATCAGACGCACCTTATCTATCCTTTTAAATAAAAAACGTGCCTTCTCAGATTTTGTTAGTCAGATAATCATTTTATATTAGTAATTATTAACCATGAATTTATGAGAAGACCCTCGCCATACATATGCTGCATATTTAAAATTATTAATGCTAGAGTACGATTAGGTAGCCAGTAGCTACTAGCCACCCAAATCTAAGCCGATTTTATCGACTTATTATAAAATTCAGGGTTCTGATAGGCCGGGTCGTTTTATCTTTCAAATATTCAGGATCTGTCTGGCCGGGGTTTTCATATGAGCAATTAAATTTAAAAATTATAATAATTTGCGAAAGAAAATTTTTAGATGCATATATATTTCTGTACATTTAAGATCCACTTAAAAAAAAATTTAATTTGTATGTACTGTAGTGCAGGGGTCGGCAGAATCAGATTGAATTCGATTGCACTAGATTTTTTTTTGATCCGATCCAATCCGATCAAGTTTTCGAAACTCCTCAATCCGATCAGGTCAATCCGATCAAATTATTTTCGACTCAATCTGATCAGGTTTTTTCAAGTCGGCCTGCCGACCCCTGCTGTAGTGAAGTTCACCAAAAAACTTTTTACAACTGTTCATTTTTTAGGGAACCCGATTCCGACCACTCAGTTTGGATATTCCAAAACCTTTATTCCCAATTGCCGGTTTACCGCTCGTTCAACATCATATAGAATCATGCGCAAATATCAGCGGAATAAGAGAAATTATTCTCATCGGATTTTATCAACCAACCGAACAATTAAAGCGATTCATCAGCGAGATGAAAGACGAGTATAAAATGAGGTAAAGATAACATCAATAATTAAATATAATTAATAATAATCAATAATAATTAATAATGATAATATTCAATAGGAATGAATCAATTATTATATAAATATAATGATATAATAATTTATAATTTAATTAATAATTTATGATAATTAATAAAAATAATTAATATTAGTTATTAATAATAATTAATTAAGCATTCGATATCTTCAAGAGTATCAATTACTTGGAACAGGAGGTTCAATTTATCTTTTCCGAGATTTAATTCTTTCTGGAAACCCCGAATCATTTTTCCTCATCTTTTGCGACATTTTCTGTGACCTCCGTGGCTGCCTCAATGACATGATCAGATTCAGAGAAAAATGGATGAAATATTTAGGTAAAGATTTTGGACGTAGAAATTCGTGCTAAATGAGCACGCAGTGCCAATCGGGACTGTATGTGTGCACGGGTTAATCGATTGTTTTATCCTTAATTCTTGATGAAACCAGACGTACAAACCAGGAAACTGAAACTTGACTTTCCTAGTTTAATTGCCATTAAATATTTTCTTGATATTTAAAATTTTCAATTCAAAAATTTAATAAGAAATTTAGTTATGGGAGTTCAAGTCGAAAACGAACAGTCTGTGAATTATGGATGTATGGGTATCAATGAAGATACACACGAAGTTGTTCACTATATCGAAAAACCATCATCATTCGTTTCAAATCATATTAATGGTGGTGTCTACCTTCTTTCGGTCTCAGTGTTTGACGATATTTCTGAGATTTTCAAAGAACGAGTCGGTAAGTGGCAAGGTATTGTTACGATTGAGAGGGTGGTAGTCGGTTTTTTTTAAGATTGTTAAATTTTATTTGTCATTTTCTTGAATATTCAATATTGCCGAAAAAACCCTACGCAATTCTAGCTAAAAAACTTTCCCATATCACCGAAAGTGTCAATATCGCCGAAATGCGTGATTGTTTAAAGTTTTTTGCAAATTACTTTGATTGCGTCATAAATGACGTCATTTTTCAAAATTTAATCGCGTTCGATGAAGTATTTACTTTTATGATTTTTTGTGAATTACTACATGTTGAGTTAATATTGTTCTTCAATTGTTAGACTACATATTAAGTTTCCAAAATTTTCAAATTATGACCCCATTTCGAACATCTAGTAGTTTTCCATTTTTTCAACGAAGAAATTTATTTCTGTCCCTTAATCGCCGTCAAATATCGCTGTCCAATATCGCCGAAACTGCCTGATATCACTGAAATTTCTTGACAAAAAAACTTTCGAAAATATATTGGGCCTCGCTCTGTATTACACAAACTTTATTTCACACAAATTTTACGTCACACACATTTTATACCACACAATTTTATGCCAAAAAATTTATTTTACAAAAATTGTTTTTGCAGAATTTTTCGACAACATTTTGTTAAACAAAAATCAATTTATCAGAGAATTTGCTATCCTTCAAAACTTAAAGAGGGTATACGACTCTGATTTAATAAAGGCCGTAGAGGCATTTAAAATGCTCCAAATTGATACGGGTTGATAATAAAGTGTACTAAGAACCCAATCATCAAATAAAAATTTCGAAATTTCACTGGCTTTCTTTTGAGGCTACTTTCAAAAAAATTAAAGCCCTTTTTTGTTTCGGAAATTTTTCGGAAAATGACCAAAAAAATCATATTTCGAATTTTAGCTCGAAATTGCAAAAAAACTCTCGATTTTCTCTTGCATATTTTCTGAGGAAAACTTGATAAAAATTTGAGCCATTTTGCAAAAATATCCTCGGAGGAGATAGATTTTGAAGTCTGAAATTGTTAAAAATCGTCGGTTATTTGGCGTTCTAGAATTGTTCAGTCGCCGGATCAAAAAAAGCTTTCCATTAAAAAATTTATATACTACCATTACGTGATCTGTGAAAATTTGAGCTAAATTTGATATACCGTCTGGGAGGAGATAGATTTTGAAGTTATGAAAATGTCACATTGTTACGATACTGTACCTATTGGTGTAATGGTCAAAAATAAGTTGTGATTAACTTTTTCGCAAGATTAAGGATTGATCTACAAATCAGCATTTTCGGGTTTTCTCATGAGCTCTTAGTTTTCAGTATATTTCACCGACAAATGTCAAATCAGAGTCGCATACCCCCTTAATAATAGCTTTCATAATATTGTTAAATCAAATTTTCATGCTCATACTTTCAAATTGAAATAACTTGGCTCAGAATTGATAACATTTTTTAGTTATTTTTGTAAAAAAACGTCAGGTCAACTTCACTTTTTTCTCATAAACAAGGTCAAAAATGCAATAACCCAAGTACTCGTTTTTATAAAAAATTTAGGAAGTGGAAACGATTCAATTTCTCTTGAGGTTGATATTTTGACTAAGGTAGCTGGACAAGGTAAAGTTTTTGCCTACATGAACAAATGTAATAATTTCTGGATGTCGATCAAATCTGCAGGATCAGCCATTTATGCAAACAGAACCATGTTGGATTTATACAAAAAATATCACCCAAATAGACTAGTTGAAGGGAAGGATTTGCAAGAAAAATTTCATTCACCTCCAAAATTTAATACCAAAATAAAAAATTAGAAAAAATTATAAAATTTGTGGCCGGTTTTGTCAACACCGTATATTATCGATATATCGATATGTTTTAATATAGTCAAGCTCTTGCTATTGATTTATGCGTTGGGTATTTTGCGTTTTAAATTGCATCGTTTACTACAGTTTCATAGCTGAAACCACTTCACTCCCAAATTAAGGAATTTAAGAAAAAGGTCACAAATTAATAATTTAATATTTAAATTTTCAAGCGTCAATTTTTCTGTTAAAAATCTTCAGAAGGCTCACAAATCATTGGAAATGTCTATATTCACCCAACTGCCAAAGTTCATGATTCTGCAAAAATTGGGCCTCATGTTGCGATTGGTGCTAATGTTATTGTAGAAGAGGGTGCTCGAGTTAAAAATTCCATGATTTTGGATGGAGCTCTCTTGAAAAAACACTGCTGTGTTATTCATAGGTAAAAAAAAACGAAATAATTACTCTCACTTGGGAGTTAAAACGGCAGTGTTTTAAAACGGGATCGGGATTGAAATTTCCACTTAGGTCGGGACCGGGACGGGATTGAAGTTGAAAATTTGGTCGGGATCGGGATTTGATCGTGATCCCGAGTGTTTTAACATTTTCCGTGGTAGATAATAATTATGTGAAATATTAAAAATGAATTTTGAAAACCATAAATATTCATAGAAAAAGCATTTCTGGCCAATTATATGTTGCGTAGGTCAGAATATTGTTATTTGAATAATAATACTTTATTTAACTTTTATTAAATTTTTATTAAGGTGAACTCGTAGACTTTATAAGTTAATCTGTACACAGACTCGATTTCCGGCAAGTAGTGACGATTTTCAACGAGTCACTTGATCTCAAGGTCAAACTTTAACCAATCAAATGTAGAAATGATTGTCATATCTGTATTGTACAGATCATATCTGTATTAGAACAGTTTTATCAATACAGGAAATTCGTGATAAAACACAGAGCATATATTTTCATTGAAAAACCCGGGATTATTCGGAATCCCGAGTCGGGATCGGGGTATTTCAATCTCGGATCGGGACGAGATCGGGATTGAAAACAATTATAGCACTCGAGATCGGGCGGGATCGGGATTGAAAAAAAAATGACTCGGGACCGAACGGGATCGAAAAAAAAAATTATGATTCGGGACCGGGCGGTATGGGGATTGACAACTGATGCCGTTTTAGAACACTGTAAAAGGGTGTTGCAAAAAATGTTATTTTTCATGATTTTTGGATAAGTTTTTGGTCAAAAATTTTAATTGTAAACTACAGGTTTAAAAGGTTCAACAATTCCTTGAAAAATTTTTACCAAGGTTATCTACACCATATATCAAAAATTTAAGGGTTCAGTGCATTTTTGAAAATTGATATTTTGAATATTTTTGGCATTTTTTTTTGTATTTTTTTTTATTTTAGTATTGTTGGATGGCAATCTGTCGTAGGATCTTGGACTCGAATCGAAGGCGTTCCAACTGAATTAGACCCCGATCAACCTCACGCAACAACCGACAATTTTTATCTATTCGATGACTCTGGCAAACTTCTACCAAGTGAGATACAAATATTTTCGGGTCAAATAATTCGGAGGAAAACTTCGATTTTTTTTTCTCGTTGATTTTAATATTGAAATTCATTTTTCTCATTTACTTTAAATTTCAGCCATCACGATTCTTGGACGTGATACTATTGTGCCAGATGAAGTTATCATCAGAAATTCGATTGTTTTACCTGGTAAAGAATTGAGTGGAAAACGAGGACTCTCCAATGAAATTCTGCTTTAAAATTTCCAAAAAATTGGTTCCCTTCTCATATAACTGACATATTGGAACTTCACAGTGTTATTTATATTCTCAATTATTTCTATGCTATTTATTATTCCGAATAAAACCTTTTTAATATAATTTAACAGTTGAGCTAGGCAATAGAATAAAGGAAAGAGAGCAACTGGCTATAAGAATCGAAAATAAAACTTGCTACTTATAAGCAGTATATGTTCTTACATGCAATGTGTTTGAAAAGCTAAATGTCTCACAAAGTATTTTGCTGTACAACGTATTAAGGAGGGTCGGTGCTATTTGACAGATTTGCAATTTTTCAATTTTCTTTCTCATGATGGTAAACTATTTGCCACTTTGAGATTTTAAAGTAAAATATTTTTAAAATGTACTAGGAAGGTTTACTAGTAAGGTGCTTCTTTTGAGCTTACTTCGCATTATCTGATTTTTTTTGGATCTATTACTTTTACTTTACAAATCGTCTTTTGAAAACAGTCAAAAATTTAGGTTGAAGTTGTCAAAATTGAGGTAAAATAATTTTTTCATTCTTATTAATTAGTAACCGTAAAAAAAAGTCCCGACCACCAAATTCAATTTATTTAATTTGGTTTCATACTATTTCTACGTCAAAATCGAAAATAAGAAATTTTCAAAAAAATTCGAAAAAAACGAAACTTTGGCACAACGTAAGAAATATTTTTTTTTATGAGATGAATGAAATAAATTGAATTCGGTGGTCGAAAGTTTCGACTCGAAACGGCCTAAGAATTTTGTAAATTTGAGTAAAACAATTTAATTTTTGATTTCTCCAAAATTATGATGCAGAGTATGAACAAGAGCGAAGAAACAAAACGAGGGAATATTTAAAACAAATAAAGGGTGACATTCTGAATATTTTAAAAAAATGAGGAAAATTTTCAAAATATTTACAAATATTTTTGACTAAAAATCACAAAACCATGATTTTTCGTGGTTACCTACGCGAAAAGTTAAAGTGGTCATTTTACAGAGTGTTTTTATTTGATTTGAAACAAATAATGAACAAAAAATTGAAAAAAATAGGACATTTTTTTATAATGTTCGGAACTTCTTCAAAAATCTCTCAAAATTTGACGAATTTGAAAAATTAAATTCGAACTCAAAATTTTCTAAAGAAACAATAATACGAAAATTCTGTAGTTACAAAAGTTGCCTGGATTATGAAACATTACTTTGATGGTATAATAAAGAAAATATATAAACCCAGCAAAAAGTTTTTTATCAAGGGCCCATATCCATATCTGTCAAATAGCCCCGACCCCCTTTACCTGATACATCAATCTTGATCGCAATTCTGGGCAATTCACCAGAACACTTTATTTGTCAAAATTAAAGAGTTCGATAATCTACCTATAGCAGGACATTTATGTGCGTGAAAGGGTTAAAACATTTTAAAAAAATAGCAGATGAGAAAAATAAATCAATTCTACCGTGAATTTGATTATTTTTAATCATTTGTTAATTGTCTGTCAGACAAACATTAATAATCCCAGCAATCCAAAAGGTAGGACTTTATTAAATAATTATAAAGAAGCTCTGATCGCTCAGTTTGAATTTATATTCAGAATTTTAAGATTTGTTGTGAATAGATACTTCTTGCTTTTCATATATTGTTCTGCAAAACACACCTACAATCGGGATAAACTTTTTTTATAAAAAACTTTGAAAATATTGGAGCCAGTATAACAAATTGAACCTTGTTATTAACTTCAGTGTGTTTGAAAATAGTTAACTGTTATAAAGAGCCACCGTTAAGAGAACGTTTTTACAGAATAATATTTTTTTAGTTATAAAAATGAAAATATTCATCCCTGAATGAAAAAACGAGAGAACTAACGGTAACATAAAATAATGCGGATAAACATTTTGTCTGTAGAAAATTAAAAAAATTGCAAACTGAAATAATTTTCAGTGTTAAATTTTTTAATTTAAACTGTTCCAAATGACCGAAAAGTATTGTACATGTTGATAGACAAACGAATACATAAAATGAACAAACTGGTCACTTGAATTCCAATAAGATACTCCATAAAAGGACCACTCAGTCGACTTACACCAAACCTTAAATTATACGAATTTCAAAATAGTATTTTAATGAAAAAATATAAGGAAAATTGAACAATAATTATTAACGTCATCGCCGTATCTAACTGATTCAAACTCCACGACTAGTACTTCAAGTTTTTGAAGGTGATCATTGTTTGTATAACTGGTAAAAATTATTATAGGTGTTTTTTGAACTTCTGCTTATATTTATGTAAGCCTCAAAGGCAGATTGGCAAAGAAATATTTCAAACGTTTTTTTCTGTTATTTCATAGATTTCCTTGAATTATTATGGTTTTTGAACTGTAAAAAAAAGAAAAAGTTGATTTTTTGTATTTACACGTTTTATAATAAAACTGTGGGCTGAATTTGATCAGTCTATTAAAAAAATTCTAACATGAAAATTCGAATGTAATTTACAAAATGAAGCAATTTCAATCTTCAATGTAGCCTTCAAGGCACAAGTATGGGGTGTTTCGTAACTCGTACAAATCTTTGAAATTATTATTTGTACCAGTTAAGGGGTGTGTACAATATATAAAAAAATGAAAAAGTCTTACCTTTGCACCATGTATGCTCATTGCAATACATGTAGCACAAACAGTAGAGCAAGCAACACTGCTCACATAGCAAAATAGTTTTGCCTGTGTAGAAATTTGCTTAACTTAGCTATAAATCGATTCTTAATAGATTGTACAAACACAGCATAAACAAACCATAGTAAGTCTGTACGCAATAATTTTGCAGGCAGTTGATGGGGTTTTGACTGTAAAAAAAGCACGAGTGGCGGAAACTAGGCGCAATACTTTCTAAATTCGTTCTTGAAAAAAACACACACATTTTTGTCTGACCATTGTTTTTTAATTCAGAGAAACTTTGAAGCGTTCGTATCAGATCCGCCTTTAATGAAGACTAACAAATGTAAACGATGGTTGATTAAACTAGCAAAAAAATTCAGTGGACATTGAAATTTGATAAATAACAGTTGAAGTTATAAAATCCAGATTTTTTATGCAGAATTACATTATTGAGATTTCGTAAAAAACTTTTTCTTACAGCGAAAAAAACAAAGTTGATTTTGATTCAAAAACGAAATGTAAATAATTGTTGCACAACAACATTACTATCAGAAAGTATTTGTTTGATCAAATTTAAAAAAAAATTGGCCGAGTTTGTGACAATTTTTTTAAGTACGGTTACTAAGGTACCTCCTTTCACCGTGTTTTCTGGTATACTACCAGTAAATCAGGTTATTTACCAAGTGATTCTCATATTTAACACCCACAACTTCGGGGACTTAATACAATGAATATTTCTCTTTTTTAAAATAATCAAGTGTTATTAGAATTATTAAGTGTTATATTTGTAGCAATATCTTGCCAGCATCATTCCAGCTGAACTCCAACCCAACACTGCGCAAATAACTCCACCTCCAAATAAACTCATTGGTATCAATTGAAAATCTCGGTTTATTTCTGTATTTAGCGGAGCAAAATTCCGAGTGTAAAATGTTAATATTGAAAACGCAGCATTTATTCCAGCTTTTGTTGTAATTAAAATAATTTAAACTCATTGTTTTTGATGAGATTTTTTGGGCGAATATTAAAAGTCAAATATTTTAATTCAACTTAAGGGGGTAGCAGCGATGTGGCAGACTGGCGTCGTCAATCTACATTCTACGAAAATTAATTCAGTCTGGTTTCACATTTTTTTGTGCTTTATTCATTCGTTAGTTCTGATACCACAAATATAATTTAGATATCAGCTCCATCTCAAAATCATCTCTTTTTTATCTACTTTAAGGAACGATTTGAGATTCAATTACCTTTTATTTTCTGATACATTCGTAAACTTTCTCTCGAAATAAATTCAACAGCATTCATGAAAAATTTTAACGCATCTTTTTCGTTCATAACAAAATTTTTTCACTGTATTCACTTTATGAAATCTGTGAAATTAAAAACGAAAAAAATTATTCCACTTTAATCGTTTTTTCATGCATGTTTGGTACATATGTTCTCTTNAAATTGTAAGGTTTTTTGTTGTTCGAAATAAGATTTAATTCCAGTCCTAAGATCATCACTCCAACACCATTCACAAGTTTATTTATTTTCGAAAGTGGTAGAGTTTCTGGATTACTTTCGATTGGTAAAGTCAACGGCTTGCTTACCGTGATCGCTAAGTACTTCAAACACATACAAATATCATAATATAAACATACGCACTACTTTTGACTACTTGTCATTTCGGTTCGACATAATAATCTTCTCCCGACCAGAGTGCCTCTAATCTTAGAGATTATTGGTCAACAATTTTGAAAAAAATCCCAAATTTTATTGCGCTGTTTCTTATAATTAAATGATTTTTGAGCTGGCATGAGCAGATTCAGACCAGCAAGAATCGAATTTTACAGGCAAAAATATTGGTTTTCGAAATTAATTATTATGGCATTCTAAAATTTTCAAGTAATGGGATCAAAAAGTTTGCTGACCAAAATTTATCACCGTTTTATCGAATACCTTTTTTTATCCTCAGAAGATCTAAAAGTATAAAATCGATGTCATCGGTTTGTCTTTGATAAGACTCAAATTTTTCATATCTTTCCTGTTTTTCACAATGTTGTCCATTCTTCATAGTACCTCCTTTCAAAGCACTCTGTTGTTCTCTCAAACGTTTTTTTCGTATCTCTCTAGAGACCAAAGCTGTTCCATGAGCCGACATTGTTCCTAAAGAAGAAAATCAGATAGAAAATTGACAGATTTGATAAAAATCGCATTATTTTTTTCAAAAGAATTGCCAGAAAGTATAAAAATAAATCGGTCCTAAATAACTTCGGTGAACTTTGAACATGTTAATCACCAACCTAATATCGGTTGTCAAATCGAGTTTATCTCATTGACAATAGGGTGGACGCGATTTAAGCATTTCCATGTTATAGCCATCAGACAAAAAAACTGAGCATATAGATAGTCTTTTTTTCAGACACAAAAAAATTTGCATTTTTTTTTGAAAATTTTTGTGCTTATTTCTGATTGGCCGAAATTGAAACTTTAGATGCTAGCGTTTTCACCTTGGAATCGGATAGTTTATCAAATTTCCGATAACAGTTCATTATTCGAAATTGCGAAATTTTGAGTAGAAACACGGTTTTTAGGTCTTAGAAAATCGTAAAAAACAGCAAAAACACAGTTTTTTTGGGATAGTTTCTATATAAACGGTTCTTCCGCTTATTCCTTTCGAGGTGTTCTTTATTTTAGCAAGTGCTATGACTTGAAAGAAAAATTGAGAAATTCAAGGCTGGGAGGGTGGTTTTTTTTATATTGAAAATCGAATATTTCAATATTTTGACTTTATTAACGTTTTGAACCAATATACTTTAATCATCCGTTTTGACCTTGGAATTGTATAGTTTTTTTAATTTCCGATCGCTCGCGGTTAAAATAATTTGGAATTGCAAAATTTCGACTAAAACTCAAATTCCAAATGACCAAAATGACGGGCTACACGCATTTCTTACGGGTGACCGATTATCAACCATGAGTTAATAAGTACATAAAGGTCACTAAAGGGTACAAATCGATTGGAAGGCACCATTTTTTTTCAAAAATAATCGTCATGATAACGATTGAAGCAAATAATTCATTTTAAAGTAAAAATGACTCATGTTAATCGTGAAATTTTGTTACGAAATAAAATTCAACTTTGGATTGAAAAAATCATCTAACAAAAGCTTGATATCTGATTGTGTTGAAATTTAAACAATCAAGAATCCGAAATTTAAAATTGCACAAATGTTCACTGAATAGACTTTTGGTAACCATATTAACAACGCATGGGTCAATTAATGTACAGGAAGGTAACTAGAGAGCAAAACGATTATAGAATGGTCATAAACACGCAATATTGTTCCGCAGCCATAGAAATATCGTGATTCAACATATTTCAGATTATCATCTATGAAAAATTTTGCGTTGATACGAATATGATTAATGGTTTCTTAAAATTTTGAAATGTTAAAGCATTCTAATTTTCATCGGTCGAAAATTTGAACCAATCAGACATCGAAGAATTCAAAATAGTAAAAATTAATTTAACTTCTAGACTATAGAGTATTGATATCCCCCGAGGCATGAGAGCCACTTTTTGGCTTGACTTTGAAGCTCATATCTATAAATGGTTTAGTGTTCTATAATATGTATTATCCATTGTGATAAAGGAACTCGAATTATGATAATTAATTAATATTAAGACATTTAGTAATTAATCTAACTTACTGTGGAATAAAGGAGTTACCACTGTCTTTCTACAGAATAACATAGATTTTTAGTAAAATGCTATAAAAAAAATAATGAGTAACCTATGGTTCTTGACTGTCTCCATTTCAAAATACCTTATCGGGTTCATGAAACGATAATCTCACCTCTGAAAGGTGAAAATTAGTGTAAACAATATGTCTGCCTTATATTTCCGCCCTGCTTTCTCATCATCTGAGCAATTTTCTGTTTTCAAACAAAAAAATAAAAAAAAGTTCTACATTTAGTAGAAACAAAATTTTTTTAAAAGATGGTCAAGACGAATTCCTAAAAACTGAGTTTTTAAGACCTTGTTTTTTAACAAATAAATTTGAGATAAACTGATAAAGAAAATTTCAGAGAAATCCAAAAAAAAGTAGGATAAAAATTTCGAACGGCTATGCAAAAAAATATTTCTATTTTATTTCTCAGAATTAAATTATCGCAAACTCTATGGGGATTGAACTTCAACTTTATATTTTCGTATTATTTTTGTCCTTTCAGGTCTTTCACAAAAAGAGCAATGAAAAGCACTTTTTATGGTCTCTAATGATCAGGGTTAACAGTAATCTAATCTGGAGATTTTTGTTTCACAAATAAAATCAATTTTAACCCAACAGAATTAACATGCAGTGCATGTAAACTAATTATCGAACTAAGAATTCTTTCTGTAACCAAAAAAAATATTTAATTTGAATGTTCGATTTAAGAAATCACACTTATCTGGTGCTATTAGACAGATCAAGATATACTTAAACAGTCTTTGACCCTGATTAGGATTCATAGGAAAGGTTTCCCGACCATGAAAACGAAAACTAGTACTCAAATGCTTGTAATTGGCATATGTTTTCATAAACAAGTCATTATAATTAAATTGCTAATTTTGGTGTCTTCAAATTTTCCGAACTTCGTAAAAGTTTCGAAAAAAATTAAAAACAAAATTAATAATCGATTATCAGCAGGGGTGGTGGCGTATAGTTGGAAAAGTTTCGCCAAAAAACCCCAACTTTACGCGTAATTCCAACTATATCGCGGTAATTTTCCAACTAACGCGTAGGCTGCGAAAAATGTGCTCTGATTGGTCACACTTAAATCAATGTCTAGAGGATACAGCCAGGGGCGGCGTAAAAGTTTATCGCGTATAGTGGAAACCGCACGCAAAAACCCTACATAACCTCTCCAAAAATTTATGCATTTGGAAAAATAAATTATTCGTTCTGGCCGTCGGCGTAAGTTGTAGGCAAAGATAGGGTTTTTTTTTTCCAAACAATACTAAGCAAAAGATAGGCGTTTTAACCAAAGATTTCACAGACCCAAGATTTCCCGGTCGGCGCGACAAATGAAAATATACTTTTTTCTTAAACATATTCCAGATTGACGAATGAAGTGTCGGTATTTCAAAAAAGTTTTAAAAACATGTTTCAGTCTCGCAAGACAATGTCCGGCTAGCTTGAATGGGCATAAGTTATTCAGTATGAAATATATTAAGTTTTCTTGTTTTCGGAGAGGATTTACTGTGATCATAGTTTTTTTATGATTTCCATGTTTCCTTTGACATTTATACGATTTCGGATAAATCTTTTTCCGAATCATGTTTATTAAAAATAAACTTTATTTATTTTTTTCGATAAAATTAAATTTATACATCCTATGAGAGATGTAACGAAAAATTAACTTTAAAATCACTCAAAAATGTTTTTTACTGTCTGACAACCCTTTAACTCAATTACATGTATTTAACTCTAAATATGTTTAAATTGGACCACATCAGATCAACATTTTCCAAGCCTAACGCGTATATTGGGGAAATTACCGCGTATAAGTTGAATTACGCGTATAGTTAGGGTTTTTTGGCCGAAAAATTCCAACAATACGCCCGCACCCTGCTGTACATAGTAATTGAACTAACGGTGGTCAGAGTAAAGAATTTTTGTTGATTAAAGTTAATTTTCGTTACTAAATCTTTCTAGGATGTATAAATTTAATTTTATCGGAAAAAAAATAAATAAAGGGAAATTTAATAAACATGAATTTGAAAAAGATTTATCCGAAAATCGTAAATGTCATTGGAAACAATAAAAATTATAAAAAAAATTTATGCTCCACAAATAAATCACTCTCAGAAAAACAAAATATATTTTATCTGAAACTATTGGCCCATTTTCAAAGCAGCCGAAAATTGTTCTGCGAGACTTGAAAACAGTTTTTAAAACTTTCTTGAAATACCTGACACTTCATTGGTCAAGTCTGAATCATTTAAAAAAAAATGTATTTTTCATTGTCGCGTCCGACCGGAGAATCTTTGGTCTGAATAATTCTTAAAAACGCTATTTTTTGCCTAGGAACGTTTGAAAAAAAACCCTACTTTTGCCTACAACTATACGCCGAACGCCAGAACGATAAATTATTTTTAAAATGCGTAGGGTTTGCGGAGGGCTTACGTAGGTTTCTTGGCTTTGGTTCCAACAACGCGTACAACTATAGCGCACCCTGCTGTAATAGAATAAAGGCTAAATCATTACATACCAATTTTTTGATATTTATTATGACATGCCTTACGTTTTTGAAAGAATCACGTTTAATGCTTCCGATTTAAAGTAATCCCTCAACGACACAGGACCTACAAATCTTAGCAAAACTTTTTTGATATACTAAATTAGCAGAATAACAATAATTATACTTTATTTTCCCAAAAATTAATACCATTGCAACAACTGAATACGATGTAAAACTATTTTGTAAGATTTCGGCCCTGGATAGAGTCCTGTAATTACTTATAGGGTATTTGCCTATCTTGACCGATTTAAAATGCTTGTTCTTTCTCGATGAAGTTACGTCAAGAAGTCCAAAAGACCGAAAAACCATATCAATAAGGGATTCTTGGCCTTAACTTTTCGTGTGCGTGATGAAACTCTTTTTTAGAAGTTTAATGGACGGTGCTCTCATTGGTCGAAGACATAGTCAAACGGCGAAAAATACAAGCCTATAGAATCAATTATTTGTAATGTATGCCATTTTGATTGATAATTCTTATGCAATAAATCTTATTCCAACAAGTGAACCGTCAGATAAAAATTAAATAATCAATGTTCAACAATACAATTACCCATCGGAAAAAAATTTACAACTTGATGCTTGTCTAAAATGCCAAAAAAAATGTTTTGGTTGAGCGATGCATGCTAATATCGCTGCATTAACAGATAATCGAAGGCTGATAATGGTTTATACTTTTCTTAAATAATAATATACATCAAATAGAAGTATAACCTCTAATTGTTTTTTGGTTACGAAATAACCTATAAGCTGGATTATATAAGACTTTACTTATTTACATATGTATAGTTAAACTTTTGTGAATCTAAATATCCTTTATACAAGATGGGCCCTATATCGCCCGGAAAAAACAATACGCATTTCAAGATTTTAAGAGCCAGTTTCCGCAGTGCTACCCTGTATATGATACTCGTATACGGGGCTTCCTGGTCACTTTTACTAGATTTGTGGCTAAATTTTCAAAAAGATAATTCGGGCGCTTGGTTGAAAAACAACTATCCGATAGAATTCTTTAGTATGCGTCAAACTGAGGCAATATTTGTGTGAATAAGTAAAATACAATAATTGGTTCAAATCCGATCTTGTTACAATTTTTTTTCAAAAAACATACTTAATTAAACAATTAGTAATCTCAAAAAAAAATCAATGAAAATAATGGTTCGATTCAACATCAGATTTTATTTTATTAGTTATAAAATATTTTTGCTCAGTTTGAGCTATTTCTAAGAATTAATCGGATAAGTTTGCTTTTCGAAAAAGCCGAATTGATTGTATAAAATTTTGGCCAAAAATCTTGTAAAAAGGACTTAAGAAGCCCGAATTGATTATGGCCAAAAGGCCACAGTATCGGCGAAACTTGTGTGGTAATTTGGAGGTATTTCTGATAACATTCTGGAGGCTTTGATACGTCTAAATCTGGTGCACGGTAGAACAATTTTCATCAAAAACAGATGCGAAAAGAATTCTATCCTCGCATCTCAGGCGATTCCATTAGACAGATCTAAGTACCCACTCCCACCAACCATCGTGGTTACTCTTGGTTAATACACGAGTTCCTCAAGCTTTTCAAAAGAAACAAGGATTCCTAAAGCTTATATCGGAAAGTTTGACCGATTAGGTGAGAATCTCGGAAAATTGTCCTGAATTTTTAGTTAATGGAGCTATCTGGTTAATATTGCCGAAAATGGGGTGTTTCTCGAGGTTTTGGACTACAAGGCCTTTTTCTGTGGAAATGGCCAGAAACCGTCATTTTCGGTAATATAACAAGCCCAAGGGTTGGTGAACATCGAACTGGGATACGATATTCCGGAAATTCGGCCGGATTGACTAAATCGACAAAAAAATGTGCGCGAAATCGAAAAATTTGAACATAAAAGCTGAGAATTAGAAAACCTAGTGCCCCACCTAATAAACCTTTTCTTGTAGTACATTTACTGGAAAACTGATATCAGCAACTATGGTCTGCTAATATCGTTACCGAGAATACCGTTATAAGAGAATTTCTTGGTGCATTTGATTTCACCTTTTATAGTTCAATAATTTCGATTGCGCGCGACTTTTTGTCGATTTAGGATTCAGCCAATCAGTCCGAAATTCAAAAAAGTACTTTCCCTATTCGATGTCCACTCAACCGTGGGCTTGTTATAGTTGCGAAGAATAACGTTTTCGGCATTCCACGAGAAAAAGCCTTGTATCGAAAACGTTACAAAAACACCAGTTTTCGCATATTCAACACAGATTGGCTACCCTGAGGCAAAAATCGAAAAATAATGCTCCATTCACTAAAATTCCAGACACTTTCCGGATTCTCACCAATCCAAAACTTTCGATATAAGCTCTAGATCCTTGTTCTTTGAAAAAAAGTTGAGGACTCCGTGTTTTAACCGCGTTTTACCAATGGTTGGTGGGAGTGGTACTGAATTGGTCAAATGGAATCGTCGAGGATCAGGATTGATCTTTATATGTTATTGATGAGAAATGTTTACCGTTATACAGTTTTAGCTCGTAACCAAGCCTCTAAAATGTCAAAAATCACTCCACCACCCCCTTAAAAATCCAACATTTCGATCAAAAGACTTTTAATGTTTGATACCAAAGAAAAAACTCTCTAAAGCTCTTTTTGCTTGTGAAAAACATGTACAGTGTTAACCTAGTTATTCTCAGCTCTCAGATTATGGGCCAAAAACGAGGCAATACCGAGTTAAGGGGGCAATTAGCTGATCATAGGCTAGGAGGGGGGCAAAAACTATCAACAGCAGGTCCAAATGGGAGAAAGTCAGACTTGACATCAGAATCTAAAAATTCGAGAAATGTTTTTGTTTGTTTTGTTAAAACTGTTCTAAATCAAAGAAAAAAAGTTCAATTGGATATTTTGTGGAAATCATAAAGAGACTAAAACTGGAAGACAGCTAGGATTGTGAAAATCAAATGCAAAACCAAAAAAATGGTCAACTGTACAAGGTATAGGGTGTTAACAGGTAATTCTCTGGTAATTTCTTTTTTAAATCCCTATTTTTAATCTCCAATATACGATTTTCCTGATACAAAATTTTTTGTCAGAACTTCCGGTCTAATGCAAGTATAGCATAGGTATGACATAATGCTGCGGAAATCGTAAAAACCAACGTTGATAATTGACAAAATTAAATTTGCCTGGTACTTTATTAATCTGAAAGCAAAAATAGGCTATTTAAATAGCTTTCCAGAACCTCAAATAGAATCGATCAAGTTTTCATGGGCCTTAGAACTCTACAAAGTACTAGTAATTTGATTTGTGAAAAACCTTTCGTGCTTTCTTTAATAAATAATAGAAAAAAAATTAATTTAATTTCATAACTTCAAGGGGGGGCAAAAACTAGTCATTGAGGTGAATCGAAAATCAAATATGCCCAAAAAGGGGCATATAACTCTCATGGGGCAATATCAAAGAGGGGGCAAATAACTAGGTAACCAACTGTAAATCAGCGTTGAAAAAATGTTCTTACAGTCACTTCGGGCATATGCATATTATGTGAGGGAGCGCCTCGGGAGGCTATATGATATATGGTCAAAAGTTTTTAATCGGGTGCTCATTCTTTGCGCGGAGGCCTACGGGAGGCCTATATTGAATAGTGAAAAGTTTTCAAGCAAATAATCTTCACCATACCCCGAAACCAGAAAACATGTTTGATTGGTCAATTAAAAAAAAACACTTCTAGAATTTATATATTAAGTTTAAGCCGCGTTAGCAGAGAAAAAAGTCCGCCAAAGTCCCAAAACGCCTATATATCTCTAACTTTCGGATGTCGAGAACTAGTAAAGCCCAAGTTGAAATGTTCATTTTGCATCCGTACATTTTAAATTTCTGAAATTTAGAATTTTAGGTTATAGAAAATTTAGGTTACAAAAGCAAGGTATATCATCATTAGGTGATAGGCAAGCGGGGCACAGTGGTGTTGCAGCGGGAATATTTTGCTTTTGCAACATCGATGCAGCGACGATATAAGTTGGTCTGCTTTGAGCAATTAATGATGAAATTAAAAATTATGTGTATAAATAGTGTTACAAATTTGATGAAAAAAAATCAGGATTTTCATAAAAAAATGGTTATTTTTCCTAATAAAGAAAGTATATTGCAACTTCTGATATGATTTCAAGGTCGATTACAGTTATCAAGTAACCTGTCGGGACAAGTTCTAGCATTCTCAAAGAATTTCACAATTCAATTAAAGTTTCGGGAAAATACAAATACGAAAATTTTGGACGAATTCCACTTCCATAAAAAATATATCTGTCCCTGGTATACCAATTAATTTTAAATTCGAGTGTCCAGCATGTACAAAACCCTTTCCTAAAAACTGCATATTCAAATTCTAATTGACCGTGATAGGTCGAATTGGTTTTTAGAAGTAATGATAGAAGAAAAATCTTTAAAAATCAAACACCCGCTTATATTTGAAACCAAAATTTAAATATACAATGAGCTTATGTTTGGAAATGCCGCAAGAACATTTCTACGATGTTTTTTATTCCCTTTTGAGATGATTTTAAGTATGCCCTTGAGCCTTTTATATAGGCTCCTGTTCTCACCACGGTTAAAGGGTCTCAAGAGTAAAAATTTGGGTTATTGGCGTGATTGATAAAATTTTTCGTCAACAAATGCGAAAGAGACGTGCTTTGGGAAAACCTCAAGAATCTATTTTCCTTTGAATAGTATTGATTTACACAGATTGCGTGACGTTGTAATTCGAATACATGCTTTTAGAATGTATTGAATTAAATTGTATTGAAAGAAAATATACATAAGGCGGGCGACAGTTTTATTAATAATTGGTAAATTACTTCCAGAATGATTTAAAAAAATCGTATGTATCAAAAAAAACTTTCATTAACGTCACAGAGAAATTTAAATAGCGTTGAATAATACGCCAACAAAAAATCTGACAGCTACTGGGACTTTAATAAATCTCTCAAATTCGATTTTAAACTCAAAAAAATATATTAGTTATCGTGAAATTTTTTTAAGAACAAATCAATCTGTACTGGATAAATAAAAAATGAAAAGTTGAAGCCTACAAATTTATTACAGGGGCAATATTGCCTGGCCCAATATCGCCGATTTGCCGAAAAAATATCCTACGTCAATTCACGAATTTTAGCTAAAATACTCCTTGTGCCAATATCTGATATAGTTTTT
>SCLH01001298.1:133752-163169 GCA_004367855.1 Oikopleura vanhoeffeni | reverse complement strand
AGAAATTTCATAGAAATGCCGGGTGTTACGCCGTTTCTTGTGATAGTCAGAACATTTTGATACTTTTTTGGTACTATAAAGACAAATTAAGCCATTGATATAAAATGCATTAAAAAATTTGCATAACATTTTAACACTCGATAAATTTTATACAAAAACCAGGAGCGCGATTAAAAAAACGCAGGGGAGCTCGATAAAAAACAAGCAGGGCGCTGGATGTAAAAAACGCATAAATCACGCGTTCAAAATGAGGATCACTATACCAAATCGAGAATGCAAATTTAATACGCACGTTACCCGTCCGAAAAAAGAAACCGCAGTAAAACGAAAAACTAAGCGTCGTAATATGAACTTTGTCCATCAAAGATACTATAGAGAAGGGCTTTAAATAAAATTTAATAAAAAAAAGCAATAGATGTGCAATTTATTCAATTGACCCGTACCGTCTTATATATGAATCACATGAAATTTGGGCCATTCATCGACACGTCTAAATTTATGAAACATGTGATCACATCTAAATGCTAAATTATCCACCCAACTTAAGATTTAGGGACGTTTAAACCACTGTTCCTCACATGCTTTCAACAATATGATCCAACATGGTCGAACGGTGAAGCCCCCAACAGCCAACTTTTCACTTCACAAATACTATCCAACTTTGATGAATAGCTTTGATTAGTTGGGACACATTGCATAACTCCACAGGAAATAGCCGGGTCATGCTGCTCAATTTACAAGCCAAAGCAGAAAGTGTTGTGGGGGATGATGAGCTATGTTTAATATATGTTAATCATGACTGTGGTTAGCAAGATGCAAGCAAGTAAAGCTGCTAAATCACAGCCTTGATAGAATCAAGCAAATTGAAGCCAATTTCAAATTGGAGTATTGGCGCAAAACTTAAGGATGACGGTAAAAAACAAAAACTATCTCTTAGCCTTTGTTACCACATAATCGATGCGGCCAACTCTACTTTTATACTTTTCGCTCGAAAATAAATTGAGCACGAGCGGGGCGAGCGAGGGGATTTTGGGAGAGACAAAAGGTATTTACTGGGCTCATTTAGAACCGCATCTGGCTTCATAAACGTGTAATGATTCCTGGAAACCCTGAGGATCATTTTCGCTACACTTTTCGCTTCATCGGGATATTGTCACAAATTTACATCTGGTTATATTTATAATCTACATTCGACATTATGAAACAGTCAAAATTGCGTAGAGATAAAAAGAAAAAAAGAACGTAAAATATAAGCCGCGTAATCTCATGAACAGCTGAAAACGTACCACACAGAGTGTACAAAAATCCGATTTCTAAATTTTGAGAGTTTAAACCGAAGTTTATGTTTAAATTTGAATGCCTGAAAGTTTATCAAAATTTTGCGTGTTTCCGATTTGAGATTTTACGACGAAAACTTGAAAATCTTAAAAATCACTGATCACGTGACCTGGATATAGAATAAGTTGAAATAGTACGTTTTTTCAAAAATTGCTAAATCTAATTTGAAGACTAATGGTCTTAGAAGTTTAAGACTTTTTTCACCATCATAACAGCCAAAGTCAAAGCATCACGTACTTCAAATTAGAAAAACGTTTTGTGAAAGTAAACAAAATTGGACAATACGCCGAAATTTTTTGGGCCAATAACACCACTAATTAAGAGTTGAACATAAAATTTCCAAACACGTCACCTGAACTATTTTCAAGAAATAGGATTATTTCATACATATTTGAAACCTTAGTTCTGATATTTCGCACGTGATTTATTACAGACTTTTAGTAATGAAAAAAGTCTAAAACGTTTGAAGTGACCCGAATTTTTTGACGTTAATTGATACTCTTTTCAAATACTGCTATAGCCCTTATCACCTTTGTTAAATGCGTAGCCACACCTCTTAAGCTGCTGTATACGTTGTGCACGCATCAACCAAAAGAATAAAGGGAATAATACGAAACTTTTTTCCAAAACGTATCAAACTTGCGAAAGACCCCTAAAGAATCGGTAACAATATAAACAAATGCTCACAGTATGCCCCCGGTTTAAATTAGAGCATTCCAAAGAAAACTGGAGAAAAAATATAAAATAATGAGACTTAGATATTATACTAGAATTTGAACACAAACATATATTATGTTAGACAGACTAAATAGACAACATTGAATTATAGACGAATGGCAAATAAAATAAATTAATTTCATCTCATTAGCATCTGATAATGACAAACAAAAAAATTCGCAACTTTTGTTTTCACGATCCTTATAAATGCCATAATTCTTTTAAAATCTATTGTTATTTTATGCTATAGCCAATTGCCTGAAATATTATTTAAGCTATTGAAAATGTATTGCATAAGAAACTTGCTTATATAGGCTCGATCTAAGAATGTCACTGTATGCCGGAAATCTGATCGGGCTAATTCATTCAAAGTCACGAGTTAACAAGCGCAATAAATAGATATATGATGTGTATGTTTAACGATTGCTAAAAAACCGCTAATTCAGAACAATTTGAGTCAATTATACTCCAATCTTAAATTTTCTGAAAATTTAGTAATTTAATACACTTTTTCCTTATAATTTGTCGGACAAATTTTGAGCAGTTGGGTGGAAAATATCGCTAAAGAAAAAAATAATAGGAAAAAATATGTAAATAATCCTAATACACAACTCCCTAAATATATTGGCTTGTCTGTGAAACACATATAGTAATTTGTGACGCTGGAGAAAACTATTAAGGATCAAGCAGCCACTTACTCGCATCAATTACAGACTAGAAATAGAACGACACTGAACAGGTTGACTCAACACGTTCAAATTTGAATAAAACAGCTTCAATGAAATACAAATTATAGCGTTAATTTATACGTTTGTGTGCATTGCATCTTCGAGGAGAATTCTGTGGCTCAAAGTCTTTTAATTGAAATTACTGATAAAATTTTACTAAAAAACGCGCTACAGAGCAAAACGGCTCAGCTCATTTTTATTTCTGACCTATGCTAATTTGTACCACTACTATGCAAACATCTTCATGCGCTATGGCGCGAAAAACAAATTCAATTTCACAAAAGTCCGCCTACGCATTTCACAAAAAGCTTTTCTTTCAGAACATTCCCTGAAATTCGAACATCTCACATTTATTTTATGAATATAAGCAATTGCTAAAACAATTATTGTATTTGAGAACGAGGCAATGATTCCTTAAACATATCAAAAAAGCGGAGCGTGCTTCCTACCGCAAATTGGCCAATCGCTTTTTTGTCCTCCTAACTTGTTAAGTGGTCGCGAGCTCCGCGACGGCTTCTCTACCCAAATTGGTCAATAGAAATATGTGTATAAACGCCAACGTGATGATTATGTTAATAGTGCGTGCTTGGAATTCCACCGACCACTGGAGCACAGCAACAAACTTCTGCGCCCATAATAGTCAGTACCAGAGACTGTACTGGAAAGCTGTTTTTCATGCCACTAATGTGACTACTGGAGCTCCAAAACTTAAATTACACGGTCAATCATTCTTTTGGAAGTTTAACCCCTTAACTCAAAGAATCCGTACGAGCGTTTCGTTTGCCAATAAGTTCCCTACTACCTACTATGCGCATCATGGTCCCAGTGCAAATTGGGGAAATTCCTTCCAACACGCCTAACGCAATAACCAACTTGCGTTTCACAACATATTCCATTCAACCAATGTACTAAGCACGCCGGCCCTACGCAAATTGCGCTGAATGAAAATAAAATAATCAACCACATTGGAAGGAAAGCACGGGCGGCTTAGCGTACCCAAAGTACACTAACACACCGCTCCAAAAAATAACTACATCCCAACAAACGTTTGTCGGGCACCTTCTTTGGTATCATCAAAACATCCTAACCACGATTAACCCTCTTTGAAACTACAGGCCATCCACACAAAGCTGGCCCGCCACTTCTGCAATCAGCAGCTCGAAATTCCAGCGCATCATACCGGCGCACCGCGATGGCTGTTGATATTTAAGCATTCGTCTATCTGTCCAAGCACTCGACATGTTTTCTCCGGAACCCGATCGACATTCATGAGATGACCAATCCGCAGAAACTCGCGCCAGTAAAGAGCTTCTCCCCCCTCCTTCGACCGTAAGGTTGACCCGGTTCGCATGATAATGGCACCAATTCATGCCACTTCTGACGTTTAAAATTAAAAGAAAACAAAATCTTATTTTTTATTATAAAACAAACTCAAAAATATAACAGAAAATTTCAAATTAAAATAATTTTAACCTTCAAACGAAGAAAAATTTTTCAAAGATGAGCGATAAGAACTAATCAAAATTGTCTAAAATTAAAAAACAATAAAACTTCTCAAAATACTTTTGGAGTAGAAAAAACATTATTCTTGTCTAATTATCAAACAAAATGCTAATTGCTCGAAGAGAATAAAATTAATTGAAGACATTTGGATAAGATGTTCGTAAGAAATTCAGATAAAATAGAAAGAAATAATAGAAACTTTTGATTTTTTTATAAAATAAATATTATAAAAATGAGATTAATTTGACTTGTTGTTTTCTTGACAATAGTGAGACCAATATATCTGATAACTTTTGAAATTTTCAACATTCGGCAAATTTTTACGCGATCGTGAAAACGTACTGTACATGCCTGACTCGGCGCTGAGTTTTCTCGTTACCCCGCGTTTTTTATACCCTGCCAAAAAAATACCGTCTCCTCGGTAATCCGTCCTGGTTTTTCCCCCCCCCCAAAATTAACCGAAAACTTATCTGATTTTCATTCTGCGCGAATAAAAAAAGCGTGGTCAACGAGAAAACTTCAGGCTGTACATTTTAAAAAGTAGTTTCTAAAATACTGTATCTTCCTGTTTTACATTCAATTTCAAAGAAAATAAAGTATTATGAACAAATTTATTTTTTTGTCAGTATTAAAATACAAAAAACAATATGTCAAACGCCCTATGTTTTACCATCAAATATCCCCAATTTTGCCAACAAGTCCTCCTGTACTTTTGGTTAATTGGACCAACTGTTTAACAGCTCAGCTTGCAGCGCTGATCACATTAGCTTCTCTGTGGAGAGCCTCTATCAACTACAGTCCACATTTTGCGACAATGATATCATTAGCTGCGATCTTGCACCAAACGTTCACCAGTCAAGACAAATTACCATTTAACTGTAGCCTGCTCGACCAAAAAGTTACCAAATCGACTTTTATCGACTTTGCCGACAATTGGGTTCCTAAAATACTTATTTGCTTCTCCTTAATTTTTCTAGTAAAATATTTAGCCAAAATACTGCCAGACATGATGAAATGAATGATATGTATTCTTGTTTTCATGTATTTTATAAGTGGAAACAATGAACACGTGTTGGTTATGTAAATTAGCTTGATAATTTGTGTCGGTTAATAAATTGTGTTTCTGCATATTATAACATTAATGTTGCAAATGTTCTAAACTCGTGAGGGGACAAAAGATCTTTACATGCAAAAAATGTTTCCAACAGAGGGCGTTTCGCAAAGCGAGGCAGTACAGGTGCTCCGAACGAAAACTCCGAAAATAATATTCGGTCAGCTAAAAAAGTTTTTTTAAAGATAAAATTAGTTAAAATACAACACAATTTTAGAAACCCGTGATAATAAACCCGTGACCCTGTAATGGAAAACCCCACCTCGATAGTACCTCAAACGTATATCCCCTTTAACACCTTTGGGTGAGTGATAGATTAGGCTGAAAAAGAGAGCAAAGCGCTCAGAGTGGCACAGGAGAGCTAAGTGTCCCTACAGAGCTAGATGCTCAAATCCCCCAACTAATGTTTAATACCGAATAATTTAGGCTGTAAAGGCTATTTAGACACATCTAATATATGAAGTTTAGGCCCACAATAAATTTGTAGCCAACCAGCGCGCTTTCAACAACCTGATTAGGCCAACCTCAACAACATTTATTTATATCAGATCCATATTTTTTTTATACATTACCATTATATGTAATTGATGAGTAAATACAGAAATAGCTCACAAAATCATCGATTTTCATCCAACACGACTAACATTTATGAAAACCCCCGTATGGAAAACCCATTAACCATTTATGAAAACCCAATACCATCCAATGGAAACCCATTACAATTATGACAACCATTTTTGAAGAAACAAGAATTACCATTATCAGAAACCAATTTTGAAAAACAAGGCATGTTGATAAAATAAACTCTGGTTTGCGTGTTAATTTGCTCCAAACTCTTCTAAAAAGTTTGTGCATTTTGCTCGCCATACTAAATTGATCCCTGAACATGTTAATTTAGAAAAAAATCTAATTTCCAAATTTTTTTGTTCAATTTTTGCTGAAAACAACTTTTCAAATTTGACGCAGAAATACCAATGGTAATGAAACCCCATTACCATTCAATGAAACCATACCCATTTAAAGAAACCCTTATCCTAATGGTAAATTTACCATTTATGGAAGAACGCATTGTTTTTCCGCAAAGTGGGTTTCATAAATGGTTAGTCCAGTGTTAGACGATTTGAAATAAGAATTTCAAAACTCAAAAGGTATCCGATGTTTATAACCTATCTTGTAAGAAATTTTTTTCTGGTCCATTTTAGGAACGCAGATTTTTTGGTTTTGAGATTAAAAAAACGGTTTAAAGGTGAACAGTATCTTTAGTCCGTCGGTTCTAACAGGGAGTTAAAAAATACGGTACACAATGAAAATAAACTTGACTCGACAGCCAAGGGGTTTTTCTAGTGAGTACATTTTTTGCAACGTTATCGGATGTACCGGCTGGTTAAAAACTTAACCGGAAAGTATCAGCTTCCGGTACCAAGAAGTGATATTTCGAATGAATTACATGTACTCAAAAGAACGCAATTATAGCGTTTCTGAAATGGTAGTATGAAACTAGCGTGTCATACTAATGTACCGCAAGGTGCGCTGAGACAATGTTATTAGCCATGGGAAAATACTCAACTATCGGTTGTCACTCAAATAAAATCTCCCCTCGTCGGCCACCCTTGCGGTCACTAATAGCACCCCTAGTTTAATACCGTTTCCCCAGAAAACCGATAATTGGCCATTTTTGGTACATGTAAATCATTGAAATATCACTTCCGTACTGAAGCTATACTAAGAATCTTAACGTTAATTAATGGTTATTTTAACCACGGCGGACATCCGATAACGTGCCAAATATATCCCTGAGAAAAACGCCTATAGCTGTCCGAGTCATTATTTTATTTTAAATTCGCTATAAGCATAGCTTATAACATCGATACCCATGTTTTGAGTTTTGAAATTTTTTTTATTTCAATTTCAATATTGAAAGTGGAAAGAGGATAAAGGTCTCCTGTATACAGGATACAGCCTGTATAATGCATACATATTATTAATATTATTTATAGTGACATATATTCTTAATCGACTCAAAATATAATTCAAGCTGTTAGTCAGTGCCTCGGCAAGCCAGGCGTTGACTTTAATGCTTGACTTGACTTGGCTTGAGCCAAGCCAGTCAAGTTCCAACAAGAGACCTTGCTTGACTTGGCTTAAAATATCAAGCCAGTTTGCTGGCTTGAGTTGGCTTGGCGGTGCCTTGGTTTGACCACACAACTGGGGATTTGAACCAAAAATTCCTTGCTTAATCTAAGAATTTTCCTAGATATGGCAAGTCTATTAAGTGGCCGCCGGTCGGCTCAGTACCCGATTTTGAAACGTCCCCCTTAAGGCCGCAAAGACCCATGTGACCGTAAATAAGTTAAATTGAGGAGAAAAAAAATCTTCGTACAATTTTCAAAAAAATGCTTAAATGAACTCCACAAACACGATTGTTAAAATTTTTTTAATTTGTTCAACCGGAGTTGTTATGAACAAATGAATCATAAAATATTGTTTCATGCAATTTATATCTAGTGCAGAGTGTAATTAATGAACTGAAGGCCGATAAAAGGAGCTTATTTAGTTCAATTCAATTTGATGAAAAAGAATAAAGTTTCCCTTTATCGCTTTGGCGATTCGGGCTAATTCTTCAAGCAATAATTAAATAAAAAATAAAAAACATACAAAATCTTTTTTTCGCCTTTTTGCTCATTAATACTGAAACATAAAATTCCCTTTGATCAGCCTTCGGCGATTTGGGCGAATTTTTCAACAAAATTAATGAAAATAAACAAATCAACTTTATCGGTCTTCGCCGGCCTGTGACGGCCTTTCTTCAACAATAAAGATTAAAAACTAAAAATCTCTTTATCGGCCTTTTTGGGGCTCATTTTTAACAAATTTCAACATGAAAACATAAAATTCCATCGATCGCCGCGAGGCTCAGTTTTCTACAAACATAAAAAACACAACAAATTCTCGCTTGAGGTTGTAGTGTCTGCCGGAGCTTTGACAGGTTAGCGAAGCTTTTTTGATCAAACTAGCAGAGCATGAATCTCCAAAAACTTTTGCATTCTTGAAGAACAACTTTTCAACGGTACTTTTGAATTTAACAGTAATCTGATACAATCCCACCGTACGCCATACACCTACGCTTTTAAAAAACTTCCTCAAAAAACACTCAAATACGCCATTTTCTCCTCAATTTAATTATTTTCGTGTCAGCTCCAGGGAAGCCCTCACACATTTATACCCCTTTTTCTTGGAATTTTTGCTTTTGGCGCGCAAACACGAAAAACTACAATATGATGTAATTTATGATCTAAATTGAAAGTGCGCTTATTTGTTTTCTTTGACGCTACCGAAGCTAAAATTGCACAAAATCCTTAAAAAGTGAGTTTGAAACTTAACGAAAAAAATATATTTTGAAAGCATATTTGTCAATTTTTTTTGTTTCCCAAATTTTGTCAAAATAAAAATGAAAAGCTGTAAACATGGCCCCAATAGACGGCCAGATTCAAATTTAAAAAAAAAAATCTCCAATGTATTTTTCCAAACAAGTCTTGCCTTCAAATGCAGTAGGAGTCGAAACTGGTATCTCCTTAACTGTGCGAGAACCTTTGCCGTAAGCCTCCCAAACTGAGCATTTCAAAAAATTTAGGAAACAAATAAAAAAGTTTGACATGCCCAAGAGACGCCAAAAATCAAAATTTCAAAAAAAACTCTTGAATATTTGTCAAACAAGCTTGGATTTTAGATCCAGAGTTTAGACAAAAATGTATCCGCTTAACTGTTGACGAAGATAGCTTTTGCGCCTGAGCCCTCCCAACTGACCAATTCAAAAAATTTGATTTTTCTTATTCGGTTTATTTCCGCCAAAAGCAAAATGTCCGAGATAAAAGGACAATAATGCAATCATTGTGAGGTATCCTTTGAGATCCCGAACAAAAAATAATAAAAAATGGTCTAAAAAATGACCGGAGGAAACATGGCGTATTACATTTTTTAAGGAGGCCTTTTTAAAACAGCGTTGGTGTTCTGCGTAGGGGAAATTGTAGTCAGATTACTGTTAAATCACAATTCACCGTAAAGCTGTTCCTTCAAGATCCAACAGTTTTTGGGAATCAGCTTAGCTAGTTTATCCAAAAATAGCTTCTAATACTGTCAAAATCAAAGCGACACCCCACACCCTCTAATCGGCCTTCGGGGCTCCATTTCAGCAATGTTTTAAACAAAATTGAATAAAAAACAATAATCCACTTTAACGAAATAATCCTCTTTATCGCACTACGCGATAGGGCTCATTTATCAACAAAATGATAAAAAACATAAAATTCCCTTCTTCGCATCGCGCGATTGGGCTCATTCTTCAACAAAATTAAGCCAAAAACATAAAATCCTTCCTTTATCGCGCTTCGCGCCGATTTGAGCCTCACTTTTATCAAAATTAAATAAAAAAACATAAAACACCCTTATCGGCCTTCGCCGATTGAGGCTCATTTTCAACAAGGTTTGTGGGACAAGGAAATCCCTACAAATGTTGTGTAAGGTGCTAAAAATCAGCTCACCAATAATCACTGTCCTTTCTGTGGATCAATGGTCAGTGGCCTTTGTTAAGAAAATAATTATTTTATATACTCGCTTGGCCTTATAAATTAAATATTGTATATGTTTATAATATAATTACTGCTTCTTAAGGATGTAGAGGACGATAATTTGGCTCTTTTTTACACATTTCAAGTAAAGTTTCTGAAAAATTATTTTTTTTTCCAAATACTAGTACAACTCTTAGCCATTTTTTATTTTTTACAATCCTTAAGTACAACCCTTAACCGTGTGAGACAGCACCTTATAAAGTGTTTGCATATTAAAATCATCTAAAATATCAAAAAACATGTAGAATTGTCTCCTCCGATACATTATAAAGAATTGCAAGGATGTTCAAAAAATGTTTTATTTTTTTTGAAATTTTGTTCAAATTGTTACGGAGGGTTTATTTTTAAGATTTTTTTCCAATCTTTACCTCTAAAAAAATAATCGATCCTATTGCGTCAATTGAATGTGAAAATAAGCCAGTTTTAGTAAAGTGTTTGTCCATGCGTGACACACATCAAAACAAAATAATTGTATAACAAGAACAGATATGTTTTTCAGAAGTGATATTTCAAAATTTCGATTTATTTTACGAATATTTTAAAAATTATTGAAAAAATAATTCGATGCTAGTTAAATATTGTCCACAGAGTACTTGATTGATATATCGACTCGAAATAATATCAGAAGTTCACTAATCTGCTTTATTGGAGAAAATAACCATTTTTTTACGAAAAATGTGATTTTTTCATCAAATTTAAACCTATTTTAAAAATAATTTTTGATTGATATTAAATAAATCAAATCAGAAAAAACGATGACATAGGTCAGACCTTGTGCATCGATTCAATACCAAAATAATTTGTGAACACCACTGTGAGCTTGTATCACGTGATTTGTTGTACCTTGGTCTTTTCAGTAAATTTTCTAGAACTAAAAATCAAAATTCTAGAATATCAAATGTCGATGCAATATTATTTTGAATTCTTATGAAAAAATTGAAACTCTAACTACCTTTGGCTTTCTGTAATACGCGCTTGAAAAAAGCCTTATAAAGCTTCGGTGCCTTAGCGGAACTTTTTTCTGTCTCACACGGGTTAAGCCTCCATTTTTTAGACAAAATTTGATTATTTAGCGTCTAACAGGCGTGTTTGAAAAATTGGCACTGACTTATTTTTATAAGAATATCAAAAAGGGATGTTTTGCCAAATAGAAGATAATCAGTTATAAACTTCGTTTTTAAAAGTCTCACTGTTTTACCTATTATTAATTTCATATCAAGCTCACAGCATATCATCTTATTCAAATGCAATTGAAATCACCCCATTTAGTCGTTTTTTTTTCAAATATCTTTCAAAAAATATTTTTTGAAATATGTCAAGCAGCAAAAAGTCAAGCCAAGTCAAGCCCAATCAAGTCAGCCAGCAAAATGGTAACGTCAAGCCAAGTCAGTCAAGCAGAAAATTGCTGGCTTGCCGAGCCTGCTCTTAGAGTAATTATTATGTCTTATTATTTTTCATCCATGTTCAGCCTTGGCACTAGAGACAAGCGTTTATAGAAATGAAGTAATGGCCAACCAGTTTCCCCATTTTAATTTAATATCAGTTATAGGTAGGTGTATAACTAAAAGTTTGGCTTTAAATTTAACCGGCCATGAAAAACTATTGTGGTGTCTCGCGGCTCCAGCATTTTGCAGAAGAATTTGAAAAATTGTTAAAAAAATTACTAAAATCAGTCATGATTCACCATTTATATTATTATGGATAAGAGACCCTCGATGAATGACCCTGAATTTTTAAAATTCAAACGTCGCAGCCAATCAACAATATGAATTTCCGAATAAGCCAATGAAATCAGCCTAAATTACGCGGCCAACCAAACATATCATCAGAAATATAAAATTATAATTGTTTTCAAATTTAGTTTTCATAAGCAAAGTATTTGTTTCCGCGGAGGTTACATGAACGTAGTTGATGCATAATCTGTAAATGTTTTGTGTAGAAAAGTGTGTAGCAGTCAGAATGATATGATATATATCTATGATGATGAAATACAATAATATATTTAATAGGTAACATATAATTATATTATATAATTTTGTATAATATTTTATATAATAATTTATATAATATCTGTATTATATACGATTTTTCAGTCTACAATATTCTGGCATTATATTCTGCCTTAATTAATTATAAGTTATGATCAAATCATGGATCACTTTGAATTCCACAGGTTAGTTTTTATGAGACAGTCAACATGGAAAAAACATGGGAAATCGGTGGAGCCCCACACATAATTAATTCAGAATTGTTCGCAACACCTGACTCACTTCATCAGGATAAAATAGTGCTGTACTATTCATAAGACAATCGAATTATATTCATAAAAAATGATCCAGATTCGAGTAAAGACTGCGATGAAAAATGTTTCTTAGGATATTATAGAGACGGAACTCAGAGAATTAAAGAAAAATTAGAATCTTTAACACTGATAGATTTTGTGAACAAAGAAATTGTCAGTGCTGGACGATTTATCAAACAGACGAGGATTTCGAAAAGTGAAAAGGCAAGAAACACCCATATTCAGATTACAAAATCAGTTAAAATGCCAGAAAATTCTTCAATGGAGACAGATGAAGTTCCACATTGTCAAAAAATTTGAATGGCCTGGATTCTAATTTAAATGTAGAGCTTGTATACGAGCATTCATGGCAAAATACACCCAACTAAACACCAACATATATTTACCAGAAGGATTAATTTTACAATATCAATCAAAACCGTGTGCTGAAGATTTTGCTAAGTTAACGGAAAGAGATAGCGAAAATTTATGAAAATCAAGCTGATATTTCTGAAATTTGTGGGAAACTAGTAGCAAGTGAAGTCGCGAGATATAAGAAATCCAAAAGAAATCAATACAATAATGATGGATTCTTCAAGATATTTAGCAGTTTTAAATTCTACAATGGCAAATATTATCATTCCACTACGACATCAGCCACCCATTTTAGCATACAAACAAAATCCTGGCCCAGAGCAGAAGATGATTTTGCACTCTTTATTTCTCAGACAGCTTAAATTTAGCTATTTAAATAAAAAAAACGTGTTGTGTGATTCAGCATAAATCGAAGAATTATTAGATTATAAGTTCTTCAACAAACATATTTATTATATTTTTTATGGAAATCTACTAAGTTAGGGTCTTATCTCAAACTGTTAACCCCTTACTCATTTGAGTATTGATATCCCCTGAGGCAGAGAGCCACTTTTATGGCTCGACTTTGAAGCTCTATCATCCAAAAATATAAGTGCTTTCGTTTAAATTATTTTTCAGTCATTGTGATAAAGGCTAGACTTAACTTTATGGATTATTAAATTTAGATAATTAACAGTTTGAGCTACTTAATTAAGGCTGTGGAATAACGGAGTTACCACACTGTCTCTAGTAATAACTATAGAGATTTTTGTAATAATATGTAAATTAAATAAAATAGAGTAAACCTGGCTTCTTGATCTGATCTCCAATTCAAAATACCTATCGGGTTCAGTATAAACGATATCTCACCTCTGAAAGGTGAAATTAATGGTAAACAATATGTCTGCCCTCATATTCCCGCTCTGCTTTCTCATTCATGAGCAATTTTTCTGTTTTCAAACAAAAATTAATAAAAAAAGTTCTACATTTAGTAGAAACAATATTTTTTTAAAAGATGGTCAAGACGAATTCCTAAAAACTGAGTTTTTAAGACCTTGTTTTTTTTCAAATAAATTATGAGATAAAACTGATAAAGAAAAATTTCAGAGAAATCCCAAAAAAAGTAGGATAAAATATATTTCGAACGGCTTATCGAAAAAAAATTTATTTTTATTTCTCAAAAATTAATCGCAAACTCTATGGGGATTTGAACCTTCAACTTCTTTTTTAATTATTTTTGTCTTTTCAGGTCGTTTCAAAAAAATGAAAGCCATTTTTATGGCTCTAAGAGTAAGGGGTTAACGCTATGGGTAACCATCCACACGCGGGAGAGTGAGCGTAGAAACAAAATAATTTGATAATTATCACAGAATTTTTTTTTTAATCATGTATCACTATTTTCTTAATTCATAGCTGCGTATAATAAGTTCGAGTTAAACGTAGTTCCTCAATAAACGAGAAACAAATTCTGACGATCCATTTGACAACCCACGCTTCAAAACGCATAAAGCCCTAACTTAGCTGTAAATCGTTTTGGCTGCAGGCTTTGTATACCAAAGCTGTAATGTAAAACCTGAAAGTTGCTAGTCGATGATTCTGCGAACTAATTAGAACACACATAGCTCTTACAACAAACTATTAATCTGCGGTAGGCCCGACAAATCTTTTTCTTGCATAATGTTAAATCATTGATGTACTAATGTAGCTGATTTTTCGATTTGTTCTAAGAAAATACGGATAAAAAGATCTATGCAGAGTTTTTTTTGGAATTTCATTAGGAAAGTGTTCAAAAACGCAAAACCTTTTTCGAAATTGCCTGTCATTTGGCTTGTAATTTTCAAAATAAATTCAATCATAATTTCATGCCAAATGATAGGCAATTTCTAAAACGGCTTTGCGTTTGAGAACACTTTCTGGTGATTTTTTTTAAATAGATAGTTTTTATTCATGATTTCCTAGAATATATAAAAAATCAGCTACCGTAAGCAAAAAACGATTTGTCGGGTCTGCCTTATATTAATCGCGCTAGAATTTTCTGTATCATTAACAAAATAAATTATTAATGTAAATACTTGTTTGTTTTTATAGCTTGAAACGTTTGAGTTATTCAAAATCAAATTCAACTAAATAATGCTTTACAACAATAATACATTTTACAACGTACTTTATGAATTACCACGTGCCTCTTTGATTTATCAGACAAAAATAGGGGTATAAAAATACCGTATAATTACACCACGGTGCATCGCGGTGGTTTTATTGTTAATGAAAAAAATATTTCATGGGGCACAATATTTTCGGGGCGTTAAAAACTAATTTAGCTTGAACTTCGCATTTTTTAGCGATTTTAAAATTTTTAATGGCCAAAATTACAAAACTTGATAATAATCAATTTCCAAGATTCTGATTGATTTGAATTTAAACCAATCAGAATTCAGCTTCTTCAATTATATTTTCAAAAATAAAGTGTTTCGTCATCAGCGTTAAATTTTACGTAAAATTAAGTTTACACACTAACACCACCATAAAATAATCGTGTTTTCAAGATATAGCATGTCACATTTTTGTTTCCGTTCTTGATTTTGCACAATTTACTATCCGCCAATAAAAACGATTGAATTCGGCAAACACGTAGGTACTTGCCAAATTTAAACGTTTTGATTGGCGAATAGTAAATTGTGCAAAAATCAAGAACGGAAGCAAAATTGTGACACCCTGTAAATGTTTTTAAATCTTTGTACAACTTCATACTTTCAAGATCTAGCGTGGAAGATTATTTCTTCCCGTCATTAATCACTTGCTTCTAAAAAAAATAATTGGATAAAGATTGTTCGGGTAATTGCGGGAAAATTTGTGCGCCTGTAATTGGCTGCTACTTTTTACGTTATTCTCCCCGTTTCACTTGGATGACGCATTTTATGCACAAAAAATGGAGATCCCGGAGTGTATTTTACTTGCTATCAACGTTTAGGGGGTCGATGCATTTTGACAGATACCGTATCTGAGATACGGATATAGAAAACTTTTTACTGGGTTTATATATTCTTCTCAATATACCATCAAAGTAATGTTTCATAATCCAGGGAACTTTTGTAACTACAGAATTTTCGAATTATTTTTTTTAAGAAAATTATGAGTTCGAATTAAACTTTTCGAATTCGACAACTATTGAGAAATTTTTGAAAAAAGTTCCGAACATTATAAAAAAATGCCTTATTTTTTGTTCAATATTTGTTTCAAAACAACGAAAAACACTCTTCAAAATGGCCAATTTAAATTTTTGCGTAGGTGACCACATATTTTTTATATGCTATTTGAAAATCATATGACATGGTTTTGTGATTTTTGGCCAAAAATAATCGGAAATANCAACTATAGGTCGCACCCTGCTGTAATAGAATAAAGGCTTTAAATATTACATACCAATTTTTTTGATATTTATTATGAATGCCTACGTTTTTTGAAGAATCACGTTTATCTTCCGATTTATAATTAATCCTTCAACGACACAGTGACCTACAAATCTAGCAAAACTTTTTTGAATACTAAATTACAAAAACAATATTATACTTTATTTTCCCAAATTAAACCGTTGCAACAACTGAATATGATTAATAAACTATTTTGTAAAGAATTCGCCCTGGATAGAGTCCTGATTACTTATAAGGTATTTGCCTATTCTTTGACAATTTAAAATGCTTGTCTTTCTCGATTTGAAGTTAGTAAGAAGTCCAAAGACGAAAAACATATCAATAACGGGGATCTTGGCCTTAACTTTCGTGTGCGTGATGAAACTTTTTTTTAGAAGTTTTTAATGGATCGGTGCTCTCATTGGTCGAAGACAAGTCAAACGCGAAAATACAAGCCTATTAGAATCAATCTTTTGTATGTTATGCATTTTGATTGATAATTCTTATGCAATAAATCTTATTCAACAATGAACCGTCAGATAAAAATTAATAATTCAATTTCAAAATACAATTACCAATCGGAAAAAATTTACACTTGATCTTGTCTAAAATGCAAAAAAATGTTTTGGTTAGCGATGCCATGCTATATCGCTGCATAACTGATAATCGAGCTATAATTGGTTATACTTTTTTAAATAAATATACACAAATAAAGTATAACCTCTAATTGTTTTTTGGTTAGAAAAACCTAAAGCTGGATTATAAGACTACTTATTTACATATGTATATTAACTTTGTGAAGATATAAATAATCCTTATACAAGAGGGCCCTATATCGCCGGAAAAACCTACGCATTTTCAAGATTTTAAGCTCAGTTTCCGCCAGTGCCTACCGTATATGATATCGATTACGGGGCTTCCTGGTCACTTTTTACTAGATTTTTGGCTAAATTTTCAAAATAATTCGGCTTTTGAAAACAACTTATCCGATTAGATTATTAGATAGCTCAAACTGAGCACAAATATTGTGTGAATAATAAAATACAATAATTGGTTCAAATCCGACCATTGTTTACAATTTTTTTCAGAAAAACTAATACATGTAATTAAACAATTTCAGAAATCTCAGAAAAAAAGATAAAATAAATTGGTCCGATAAATCAATTTTGTATTGTATTATTAAAAATATTTTTGCTCAGTTTGAGCTTTCGAAGAATGTAATCGGATAATTTGTTTTCAAAAGCCGAATTATTTAAAAATTTTGGCCAAAAATCTTGTAAAAAGTGACTAAGAAGCCCCGTAATTGATATGGGCCAAAAGTGCAAGTATCGCTGAAATTGTGTTGGAATTTGAGGTATTTCTGACATTCTGGAGGCTTGGTACGTCTAAACTGGTGACGGTAGAACATTTCTCATCAAAACATATGAAAGATCTATCCTCGATCTCGCGATTCCATTAGACAGTTCAGTACCACTCCCACCAACCATGTGGTTACTCTTGGTTAACCTTGGAAACACGAGTCCTTCAGCTTTTGCAAAGAAACAAGGATTCCTAAGCTTATTCGGAAAGTTTGACCGATTGAGGTGAGAATCTCGGAAAATTGTCTGAATTTTAGTTAATGGGAAGCCGTATCTGGTTGAATATTGCCCGAAAATGTGTGGTTTTCTCGAGGTTTTGATACAGGCCTTTTTCTGTGGAAATGCCAGAAACGTCATTTTCGGTAATATAACAAGCCCAAGGGTTGGTGAACACCTCGAGACTGGGAAGATTATTCGGAATATTCGGCCGGATTGACTGAAATCGACAAAAGAAATGTGCGCGAAGATCGAAATATTTGAACATGAAAAGTGAGAATTAGAAACCTAGTGCCACCATAATAAACCTTGCTTGTAGTCATTTACTGGAAACCGATATCAGCAACTGATGGTCCTCTAATATCGTTACCGAGAATACCGTTATAGAGAATTTCTTCGGGTGCATTTGATTTCACCTTTTATAGTTCAATAATTTCGATTGCGCGCGACTTTTTGTCGATTAACAGCCAATCAGGCCGAAATTCAAAAAAGTATTTCCCATTCGATGTCCATCAACCGTTGGGCTTGTTATATTCCGAAAATCACGTTTCTGGCATTTCCACAGAAAAAGCCTTGTATGAAAACGACGAAAAAACACCATTTTCAGCATATTCAACCAGATTGCTGACCCCTGAGGCAAAAATCGAAATAATTGCTCCCATTCACTAAAATTCAGACAACTTTCCGGATTCTCACCAAATCTCAAAACTTTCCGATATAAGCTCTAGGATCCTTGTTTCTTTGAAAAAAGATGAGGGACTCGTGTTTAACCGCGGTTTACCAGATGGTTGGTGGGAGTGGTACTGAATTGTCAAATGGAATCGCGAGATCAAGGATTGATCTTTCATATGTTGTGATGAGAAATGTTCTACCGTTATCAGTTTAGCCGTACCAAGCCTCCAAAATGTCAAAAATCACTCACACCACCCGCTTAAAAATCCGGAATATATTTTCGATCAGAAAGCTTTAATGTTTGATACCAAAGAAAAAACTCTCTAAGCTTTTTGCTGTGAAAACATGTACAGTGGTTACCTAGTTATTGCTCACTCTCAGATATGGCCAAAAAGAGGCAATAGCTAGTAAGGGGGCAATAGCTGATCATAGGCTAGGAGGGGGGGGGCAAAAACTATCAACAGCAGGCCAAATGGGAGTAAAGTCAGACTTGAACAGAATCTAAAAATTCGAGAATATGTTTTTNTTTCGGTTTTTTAAAACTGTTCAAATCAAAGAAAAAAAGTTCAATTGGATATTTTTGTGGAATTCATAAAGAGACTAAAACTGGAAGAACAGCTATGGATTGTGAAAACAATGCAAAACCAAAAAATGGTCAAACTGTACCAAGGTATAGGGTGTCACAGGTAATTCTCTGGTAATTTCTTTTTTTAATCCCTATTTCATCTTCCAAATAACGAGTTTTCCTGAACAAATTTTTTGTCAGAAATTCGGTTCTATGCAATGTATAGCATAGTATGCATAATGCTCGAATCGTAAAAACCAACCGCTTGGATATTTACAAAAATTAAATTTGCCTGGTATTTATTATCTGAAAGCAAAATAGCTTCCAGACCTCAATTAGAATCGATCAGTTTTTTCATGGGCCTTAGAACTCTACAAAGTACTAGTAATTTGATTTTGTGAAAAACTTTCGTGTTTCTTAATAAAATAAATAGAAAAAAAATTATTAATTTCATAACTTCAAGGGGGGGGGGCAATAACTAGTCATAACCTATGACTCATAGGTCGTCGAAAATCAAATATGCCCAAAAAGGGGGGCAATAACTCGTCATGGGGGCAATATCAAGAGGGGGCAATAACTAGGTAACCACTGTAAATCAGCGTGAAAAATGTTCTTACAGCAGCTTCGGGCATATTGCATATATGGGAGGGGAGGCCTCGGGAGGCCTATATGATATAGGTGAAAAGTTTTTAATCGGGTGCTCATTTTTTGCTCGGGAGGCCTACGGGAGGCCTATATGATATAGGTGAAAAGTTTTCACAAAAAATCTTCACCTATACGCCCGAAACGAGGAAAAATATGTTTTGATTGGTCAATTAAAACACTTTCTAGAATTTATAATTAAGTTAACCCCTGTTAGCAGAGAAAAAAAGTTCCGCCAAGTCACCAGAGCCTATATACTCTACTTTCGATGTCGATAACAGAAAGCCCAAGTTGAAATGTTTCATTTTTGCATCCTACATTTTAAATTCTGAAATTTAGATTTTTAGTTATAGAAAATTTAGTTACAAAAGCAAGGTATATCATATTAGGTGATACAAGCTCACAGTGGTGTTCACGAATTATTTTTCTTGTGGAATCGATGCACTCGATTATAATTTGGTCTGCTTTGATCAATATATGATGAATTAAAAATTATTTATAAATAGGTCTAAAATTTTGATGAAAAAATCAGGATTTTTCATAAAAAATGGTTATTTTTTCCTATAAAAGAAGGTAATTGCACTTCTGATATTATTTCAAGGTCGATACAGTTATCAAGTAACTCTGTGGACAAGTTTAGATTGCTAAAATGAATTTTCAAAATCAATTAAATTTTTTCGGGAAATACTTAAATCGAAAATTTTGAAATTTCACTTCCAAAAAAAATATCTGTCCCTGTATACCAATTAATTTTAAATTCGAGTGTCAAGCATGTACAAAACCCTTTCCTAAAAACTGGCTATTTTCAAATTCTAATTGACTTGATAGGTCGAATTTGTTTTTTAGAAGTAAATGATTAGAGAAAAATCTTTAAAAATCAAACACCCGTTCTATTTGAACAAAATTTCAAATATAAAATGAGTTATTTTTTTGGAATTGCCGCAAAGAGACATTTCTACGATGTTTTTTTATCCCTTTTGAGATGATTTTAAGTATGCTTGAGCCTTTATATAGGCTCTGTGCTCACACGGGTTAAAGGGTCTTCAGAGTAAAAATTTTGGGTTATTTGGGTGATTGATAAATTTTTCGTCACAAATGCGAAAGAGACTGCTTTGGAAACCTCAAAACTATTTTCTTTGAATAATTGATTTACACAGATTGCGTGACGTTGTAATTCGAATACAGCTTTTAGAATGTATTAATTAAATTGTATTGAAAGAAATATAATAACGAACAGTTTTATTATAAATTGTAAATTAATTCCAGAATGATTTAAAAAAAATCGGATTATTCAAAAAAAACTTTCATTAAACCGTCACAGAGAAATTAAAAGCGTTGAAAATACGCAAAAAAAATCCTGAAGCTACTGGGACTTTAATAAAATCTCTCAAATTCGATTTTCAAACCAAAAAAATATTAGTTATCGTGAAATTTTTTTTAAGACAAATCATCTGTACTGGATAAATAAAATGAAAAGTTGAAGCTACAAATTTATTACAGGGGGGCAATATTGCCGGCCCAATATCGCCGAATTTGCCGAAAAAAACCTACGCAATTTCACGATTTTTAGCTAAAATACTTCCTGTGCCAATATCGCATATAGTTTTTTATTCATAAAAATATTCAAATATGCCTATTTTTTCTCTGTGAAAATTCCTATCTTTTGCTAAGAACAGTTTGAAAAAAGCTTATCTCCCACTTATACGCCCGACGTTTGAAAAAATAATTTTTATTTTCAAATGCATGAGCTTTTGCGGGGCTTACGAGAGTTTTTGTGTGGGTTTCAGACATAAAATTTGAGAATTTAAAAACTGTTCATATAAATGAATCATTATAGAGAACTGCAAATGAGCTATGGTCCAAAGCCTATGAACCATAGCCTATGGTTAATAACTGTTTTAATAATCACATACTTATCAATTACTAATACCAACAATTATCGTAAAATCTGCGTTTGATTTAAAAGTGTTCTAGTAAAAATATGTTCCTAATTTTCGTTTTCTAATGTGTGAACGTTTCAGTCAGGGATTAACACAGCAACTTGATCATTTAGCACATCAGCTCTAGTGCGCCAGTTAATTAGCCAAAAGTTAAACTGAACAAAATGAAGGCAGGCTTATGTTAATTTGAGATCATAAATTTAACAGCTTCTTTATCAAGAAATAGTTTTGATAAATATTTAGGTTTTCATTTCAAACATTTTACAGGGGTCAAGTCATGTTACCGCTTATAACCTGGGTTATTCAATTATTCCGCACACAATCCAGTTATTTATCAAAAAACCCTTGTTGAATTGATGAGCAAAAAATGGGTCTTTTTTTGCTCATCAATTCGACAAGGGTTTTTTGATAAATGATTGGATTGTGTTCGGAATAATTGAATAACCCAGGTTATAAGCGGTAACATGCCTTGACCACCGTAAGATTACATTTTATGGCCCATAACTTATAGGTAGGGTGTTCGCTAGAATTGACTGAAAAATTTAACTCCTTAGCCAGTTATCGAATTTTTAATGAATTTTTTCTAGATAGACTGAACTGTTTCAACTGATGGTCGAGACCGTTTTTTACCGCTTCTAATTAATAAAAAAATAAAGTTAACTTTAATTTAGACACCTTCGATAGCAAACGTGCGTTTTTTGAGTGTTGTTGTGAAAGATTATTTATGACGTAAAAATAATAGATCTGGAGAAAAACATACTATACGAAGTAAGCTTAAAAGTAGCAACTTTCGTTCTAAAATGTTTTTATTTGATAATTTTGTAGTGGCAAAAAGTTTTCCATCAAGAGAAAAAAAATGGAAAAAAGTGCAAATCTGTCAAAATGCACCGACCCTCTCGTGAATTGAGGCTCAAACAAAAATAATCTGAATTTTATTCTTATAGATTTTTTTCTAAAAATGTGGATAATTTGAAATAAGCTGGTGGTATTTGTTATCCAATACACCCTTAGGAAAGTACTTTTTAATCATTTTGAAAATATATTGTCTTGATTTTAAGGATTTTAATCAAAATTTATGGATTTTCAGGAATTAGAAGTACGGTTTTTAAGAGAAAAAATCATTAAAATTTAGGTTCCGATAGTAAAAGCGAACTCACTGGCTTATGAATCATACAGGTTGGAAATGTTTCACTTGAAAATCCAGGGAGAAATAGGCTTTTGCGCGAGACTCTCAAAATCAGCTCAAAAAAACGTTTTTGGCTATTCTGGAGCGAATTTATTTTAAAATTGTGAAACCGATAGTAATGGACCTGCGTAGATATTTTGTAGTTGGTAAAAGCTACAAAAACTTTGTTTACCTTCATAACTCACGGAGAAATAGGTTTTTTGCGATAAAATATGATCCTATTTTGAAGCTGGTTTGAAGCTGGTTTCTGATTGATTGAGCAATCAGTGATCTTAAATTATGTTTCAGGATGTAAGATATTCAGTTATTACATTGTTTTTCACTATTACGTTCCAGAATGTGTAGTCTTAAAGATGTTAGCCCTCATTAACTACGAAATCGTGTTTTCCCATGAGGGGTACATGATCTGAATTACTTTCAAATTTGTATCAGAATTGGACAATTTTTTTAAAATTAAACAAAATTTTGGAAATGTTTAATATTTTCTTGTAAATTATAAGAAAATTTTAAAAAAAGTTTGAGAATTTACTGTAAAATTGTGGAATTTCATAATAATTGATTTCCATTATTTCAATAAGTTTTCAAATGTTTAATAAAAGTTTCATATTCTGAAGAAAAATTACAAACTTTTTAAAAAAAAATTTAATTTAATTTTTTCTGTTTTTTGTTCAATATTGAAAAAAGTTTTCTTAATTTTGCATTTTAGTCACCAAATTCTGCAGAAACTATCAATTGTTTAGTAAAATTTTCTAATTACTAAAATGGTTAACATTTTTTCATGGCTGAAGGAAATTGTCGAATCTATTAAAAAACTTTCATTTTTTTCAATTTTGAGATTATTTAAATAAGAATTGTCAATTTATTTTATTTTCTCATAAAATATAAATTTAAAACAAAAAAATTCCCGTTAATCGGCCTTCGACCGATTTGAGGCTCATTTTCCAACAAAATTCAAATTTCAACATATTTTCTAAAAAATTCAATTGCATATATAAAATCTCCCTCCTAGCCGATTTCGGCCTCATTTTTTGAAATAATAAATTAAGAAAATAAAATTTGCTTATTTTTACATAAAAACAAAAAATTACTTTTCATCGGCATTTGGCCAATTTGAGGCTCATTTTCCAACAAAATTAAATTAAAAAATAAAACTCCGCCCGAATTTCCACAAATTTTTAAAAATTTGATTGAGTGTATAAACTCCCCCTATTATCGGCCTCCGGCCGATTTCGGACTCATTTTCTTACCTGTTATCAACAATTTGAAATCAAATGATAAAAGTCAGCAAGTTTGGAGACGTGAGAGCAATTTACGACAAAATCGACGAAGAAAGCAATTTTATTTTAGTTTGGTTCTGGGGGCATCTCTGGTGATCATTTGGTTATAGTTTATAATACGGTCTCCAGAAAACAGCTTTTGGCGCATCTTTTCGAAAGAAAAATATTACTCCTGGTCTCAAATATGATCAAAACCGGCTCTGGCACCAGCTGTGGTCATCATAGATGTTCATACCTTATCTAAACACCAGCTTAGCGCGCATATTTTGATCATACCAAATCGGCAATCTTGATTTGGCCAAATTAAGACAAATCAGAATCTCCTTCCGGCTCATTGTTTAATTCTTTCATATATTTAAAACAAAACCAGAAAAATAAATAAATGTACAATTTGAAAAACAAAAAAATAAAAATAAACAAATTTGGAGATGTGAGAGAGAAAGCAATTTACGTCATGACGCGTCAAAATCGAGAAAAAATACAAAAATTAATTTATTTTCGCTCTAGCAGAATCTGTGGTGACCATAGACTTATACTTCAGAATACGGTTTCCAAAAAACCGCTTATGACGCATCTTTTGGTGGTGTCAAATCCCAAAAATACTTCCGGTTTTACATAAAAACAAAAATCGGTTCTAGCGCTACCTGTGGTAATTTTAAATACATTGTTTGTTATACCGTCTCCAAAAACTAGCTTATTGCGCACCTTTTGGAACTACTTGATAGTCGATTCTGATTGGTTCAAATTTTGACCAATGAAAATCTCAATGTCAACTCATTTTTATTTCTTTCATTTTTATTACAAAAAAAATCAAAATAAAATTATTGTGACTGGAAATAAGATTTCACGGCCCAACATATATTCAAGGCGCTATATTTTTGCAGTGGAAAATAAATTGATTTTTTGTGCTCATAGTCACCTTGAAAGCAGTTTTGAGGTTTTTTTGCACCTCACAAAATTTCTTATTTTATTGATATAATTTAATAATAAAAAAAAATTAAAAATTAACTCAGTCTCTAGAAAATATAAGTTGCCAAAATTCCTTAGATTTAATATGTCTCTAGCACCAGAATGAAAAAAATGTTCTCACTTGACCCTTAAATGACCTTAAGTCAACGCTGAATTAATCAACTTAATTTTCAACAAAGTAAAAATCCGAGCATGTCCGAACCGATCACGTCCGAGCACCGAACCGATCAGATCTTGACTTTTCAAACCGGGCTTCCGAACCGATCCGATCACATCTTTTCAAACTCGGGTCGGAACCGGATCCGATCTTGAAAAATTTTGAGCCCGAAATTTCCGAACAAACCCATTTTGAGAATCTTCTCGGATGCCGTTTCCTGCTTAAGGGAGTGGGGTGTCGCAAATTTGGGCCTCTTCCGAGGCCATTTCCCGCCAAACTAGCAACGGTGATATTCCAAAAACATTTTGTTACTAACAGAACCAACCTTCGCGGTAATTTTAAATTAACAGTAATCTGATACAATCCCACCTGCTCGCGACACATACGCTTTTAAAAAGCTTCTTAAAAAGACACGCAGTTCGTACCTACTCCTTCAATTTTCATTCTTTATTATTTTTTGCGTGAGGCTCCGAGGAACCTAACAAATAATGCAAAATTGCTTTTGTTTTAAAATTTGCTTTCGCGCCCAAAACAGCAAAAAAAACGAAAACAAAATATTGATTTATTTATGATTTAAATTGAAGTGCGCTCATTTGTTTTCTTTGACGCACCCGAGTTAAAAATTGCACCAAAATCCCTTAAAAAGTGTTTTTTTTACCGGAAAAAATTATGTTTAAGCCATTTTTCTGGTTCTAAATTTTGTCAAAAATTTAGGCTCAAAATGAAAATGTTGCCATGGCCCCCAAGAGACGCCAAAGCAAAATTTCGAAAAAAACTCTCTAGTTTTATTGTCAATACAGTCTTCTGCTTTCAATGGCAGTATGAGTCGAAACTATATCTCTCAAACTGGTGGAGGAGATAGCTTTCTGCCTGAGCCGTCCCAAACTGATCATTCAAATTTAAATTTTTGAGTTTTATTGCTTTTTTGTCCGCGCCCGAAGCAAAAATTTTAATATCCAAAGCAATTTTGCACGATTTGTTAGGCTTTTCCGGAGCCTGACACAAAAATAATAAAAAATGATAAAAAATTAAAGGAGTATGGCACTAACTGCTTGTCTTTTTAGGAGGCTTTTTAAAAGCGTAGGTGTCGGCGTAAGTGGGATGATCAGAGTTACTGTAAGTGCAAAATTACCGCGAAAGTTTTCTGTTAGTTACAAATGTTTTTTGGAATATCACCTTTGCTAGTTTGACGGGAAATGACCTTGGAAGAGACTCAATTTGCTGACACCCACTCCAAAAAATCGAAAAAACGCAAAAATTTCGAAATTTTTTTTGTTTATTTGGGTTGTTTTGTGCTTTTAAAACACAATACGTTGTGTGTGTGCATTTTATGACATAATAACTGCAGAAATGTAGGAACCAACCATACACCTTAAGAGAGCTTCAGGGGATCGGCAGAGTTTGCTCTTGTCTGCTCAAATTCACTCTTTCAGGTCAATTTCAGTGCAGATCTCGCTATTATTTTGCAACTCAAGCCCCCAGGCAAATGTTTATGGAGTAGGAGCTTAGTCCCGAATTCTGGGATCAATTACAGCTGATAGCTTGAAAAACTGTTTTAAAGCAGAGCAGACCAGCCATTTTCAGAAAATTTTGCCGATCCCTGGTGAGCTTCAAGGTTTTTGGCTTTAATTCGAGAATTACCTTTCAAACATATTAATACCAAAAAGTTTTTCATGCAATATCAAAAAATTCAATATTGCCCTCCGGAATCGGGAGTCCGATCGTAAATCAAATGATAATTGAAGAGGGATAGTTATAAGTTTGATTTGCGAAAACTAATTTGTATAATTGAAAAAAATATTAAAGGCCCGTTTGTTTTTTGCCAAACATCTCGGGGATTATATATGGACAGAAATAAAGTTTTCCCGTCAAAAATAAAAAACGCGCTCGAAATGACGTCAAATTTTTTTTATAATTTTAGAAGGAGTTCTACGAAAGTTTAACCCTCCAAGGCATATAGCCTTTTGAAAGGTGAAGTCACTCTAAATCAGCCAAAAATGATGGAAAAAATAATCGGCAGAAATTCTCTCTTCTAATACATTTTAAATTAACAATTGTGAATTTAAAATATTTCCTTAAATTTTTCGGATACTAGGTTCAAATTTTATGACGAGTTGATGTGAAAGGCCATTTTAAGCTTAATTTTTACGCTCCGAAAAAAAATACTTTTGATCAAAATTTTTAATTATAATTTCAAATTAGCCAGTTTATAGAAAAGTGTTTTGAGTACAATTAGCAAAAACAATTAGCCGTTCTAGACATATCTGGAGCAAAAATATTTATTTTGGAGTGAAATTCAAAATATCTTATTTCCGATATTATATGGATAAATGATATGTTTTGGAAAATAAATAATTTGTGAAAATTATGCCAGAGTGATACATTTATACCATATTTGCCTTTATATAGTAATATAATCAAATATTTTTTTTAAATCGAGAAAACCAACAATTTTTTTTTAAAAACGTGATTTTTTCATGAATATTTTGAACTTATTTTAAAAATATTCTTGATTCCCGACAGATATACCAGTATTCAAGAACCAAAAAGTAATTCAGTTCAGAACAAAAGCACTGCGAAGTTATGGAAATGAACATACATTTCCTGGAGCCTAACATGACGTAGTATCACGTGGTTTAATTAACCTTGCTTTTCAAACGTTTTTTTCTAGAATTAAACATGAAATTTCCAGAATATGAAATTTTTTTTTCAAAAATCTAACTCTTCAACTTGATCATAAAGCAAGAATTGAAGGTTGATCTAATAAGAGTTTTCTGTAAACAATGCTCAAAAAATAACCTCCTGAAAAGCTATTATGCCTTTGCGGAACTTTTTTTTATATGCTTCGGAGGGTTTAATGAAGTAAAATACCGCAATGTGTAGAATTAAGAACTCCATCAAACGCAATCAATCAAAAATTGTAAAAACTTGATTTGAGAAATTCAATTTTGAAATATGACGTCATTTATGACGCACTTCAATTGGTTTTGAATAAAAACTTCAAACGCCCAAGCAATTTCAGCCATATTGGCTCTTTTGGCAATTTGGGCATCAAAATAATTTAATCTGAAGGCGTTTGCATTATTTTGAAGCTTATACTTAAATTTATTATATTTTATTAAACTACGTTTCGCGTTAGCATCTTTCAGGTTTTTAAGAAAAATGAAAAGTAAGTTTCAAGACTTCACAGATTTGAAATCTAGAGTTTGCAAATATATTTTGTGTGGGCAGAGAAAAGTTTTAAATTTTTGGCCCACTTTTAAAATAGTGCGAAACTTTTATGATCTTTTTGATCATTTAGGGAAGGTCGATGTATTCGGATAAAATACGATTCGGCCTCGCATAATTTGGCGTAGGTTTTGAAGTTTTTTTGCAGTATCTTATACTTAAAGTATACCAATTGTATCTTGTACATGTACTCTGTAACCTGCCGTTATCACATCCTTCAGTAAAACCCAAATTTCAAACCTGACATGCTTTTTAAGCCATGTAGCCTAATTTTTTATGTGACCTTATTTTACTGTAAAATGCAAATTCTAGATTCTAAATTTTGATGAACTTCGAAAACTTCATTATCACTTTATTACCTTGAAAATGAATTAGAATAAATTCGAAACTAGTTGATAAATACAAAAATGTTGAAAAGAATTTAACCCTCCGAAGCAATTAAAAAAAAGTTCCGCCAAGGCATAAAAGCTTTTGAGAAGGCTATTTTTTGAGCGTCGTTTACAGAAAACTCTTAAAAGATCAACCTTCAATTTTTCTTGATCATACCAAGTTGAAGAGTTAAACTTTTGAAAAAAAATATATTATATTCTAGAAATTTTATGTTTAATTTTAGAAAAAAAGCAAGGTTATTTAAACAATGTGATACTACGTCAAGGTAGGCTCCAGGAAATGTATGTTAATCTCCATAACTGCGCAGTGCTTTGTTTTACTTAACACTTTTGTTTGATTGACTTTATCTGTTGGGAATCAAAAAATATTTAAAAATAAGTTCAAAATATTCATGAAAAAATCACGTTTTTAAAAATATTGTTAGTTTTCTCGATTTAATGAAATTATTTGATTATTTTACAATACTTACAGCCAAACTATGGCTATAGTGTATCACTCCTGCGATGATTTTCACAATTTATTTATTTGTTCAAAACATATCACTGTTACACATACTAAAATCAGGAGTGCGCAACTATTTTGAAATTTCACCTTCCGAAGGCAATATCTTCTGCTCCGAAATATGTCTAGAAAGCTAATTGTTTTCGCAAATTGTACCTACAAACACTCATTTCTAAATACCTGGCTAAATTGAATATATAATTTCCAAATTTTGAAAATCAAAAAGTATTTCTTCGAAAGTCAATCTCT
>SCLH01001298.1:111477-126719 GCA_004367855.1 Oikopleura vanhoeffeni | reverse complement strand
GTAATTTTGAGAAAATACTTCAAAAAAATCGAAAAAAAGCAAAATTTTCGAAAAATTTTTTGTTGTCATTTGGGTTGTTTTATGCGTTCAGAACATAAACAATTGGTTTGGTGCATTTTTATGACATAATAACTGCAGAAAATGTAGGAGCAGGAATACCCTTAAAGTGCCAAAAACGATGAGTTTAGTTCTAAATAAGATATATGGCACTTCAAGTCTTAAAATGATATAATCATCTTGTTCCTGAATCAATTATTATTTTATTTTTGCTATTTGTTTTTTCTTACATTTCAGAGATCATTTTTATCTTGGCGGGTTTTTGATACGGACTCTCAGTTTTTTTAGAGGTGCTCAAAGTCTGAAGTGAGGTAAAAATTAGAAATTTTGAGAAAATTTTCCTAATTTGATTTTTGCAAAATTTTAATTTTCTTTAACCCTTGTGAGCACAGAGCCACAATTGTGGCTCGAAGCATACCTAAAATCATTCAAAAAAGGCAAAAAACAGGATGTAGAATCGTTTCTTTCAAACACATTATAAAGAATTTTTGATTCGGTTTCCTAAAAAATGAAATTTTTTCGTAGTTTGTTCCAGTATTACGGGATGTTGATTTATTAGTTTTTTCGCTTATGATTTACTTCCTGAGAATTATTTCGGACTGACATAAAATACAAATTAGGTTACCAGTTTTTAGTAAGTGTTTTTGTGCATGATAAAAGTTAAAATAAAAATTTATTAGTATCTATCTTGGTTTTCCGAATGAAATTTTTTAACTTCAAGTATTCCATTAAAAAAGTTTAATTATTATAAAAGTGAATTTAAGGGAGTACTGGTCGCATTTTAAGGCCAAAAACAGGGTTTTTCAGGTCGCCTCAATGAAATACTAGAACAGCCGAACATATGGATTTTCAGTTTAGGGATAATTGAACATTAATCTTGCTTCCAAAAACACATCGGAGGCCTCTGATTAGCCGACCAATCAGGAACGACCTTTCAAAAGTGGCCACTATTTTCACTTCAAAAGCTTACTCCTCCCTGAGGTTTTGAAGTATAGAGAATACTTTTATAGCTTTTATTGACCACAGAGACGTGGGCAGAGCCCTAGTCGGAGTTTAACTTAAAAATTTCATCCGGCGCTTAAATGAGCAAAAACTTTTTTTTTTTTTCTTTGGCCAAGTTTTTTGTCCATTTAAGCGCCGCGATGAAATTTTTTTGAGTAAACTCAACTAGGAGCTCTGCCCACGTTCTCTGTGGTCAATAAAAGCTATAAAAGTATTCTCTATCTTCAAAACTCAGGAGGAGTAGGCTTTTGAAGTGAAAATAGTGCCACTTTTGAAAGGTCGTTCCTGATTGGTCGGCTAATCAGAGGCCTCCGAATGTGTTTTGTGGAAGCAAGATAATGTTCAATTATCCCTAAACTGAAATCCTTATGTTTCGCGCTGGTTCTAGTATTTCATGAGGCGACGCTGAAAAACCCTGTTTTTGGCCTTAAATGCGACCAGTACTCCTTAAGCAATCAAAAATTGTCCAGAGTTGTACTTCATTACCATATTTACTTGAAAATATAGAAAAAAGTGTAATAATCTGCTTTTATAGGGAAAATAACAATTTTTATCAAAAATCATGATTTTTCAATCAAAATTTTTGACTTATTTATAAATCACTTTTAATTAAGATATTAATCAAAGCGGACAAAAACTATGACGTAGGCCAGATATTTGTGCATCGTTTCCGACAGAAATGTAACTTGTGAAGACAACTGTGACCGTTTTTCACGGTTGGTATACCTTGTTTCTCACTATATTTTCTAGAACTAAAAATTAAATTCTAGAATATAAACTGTCGGATGGAAAATATACCTTTCAACTTCCTTATGCAGAAAAAATTGAAATTCCAACTGCCTTAAAGCTTTCTGTGAACAACGTTCAAAGTAGAGCCACAATTGTGGCTCTGATGCCTTGGCGGACCTTTTTTTTATATGCTCACAAGGGTTAATTGTATTTTTCGAGGTTTTCAAGCACAGTTCAAAAATATAATTATTATCCGTCCATCATAACAGGTTCCTTTAGATCATAAAATTGTTATTGACACCTTTTTTCATTTCACCCACTTATTTTGAAGATGCTGAAAGGATTTTATTTGAAAGATAAAACTTCAAACTACCACCAATGGATTTCAAATTATTGAAATTACTATACCATATATACGTATATCCATTATTAACACTTTTGTTAATATCCCGGCCCTGATTAGAAAACGTAGTGTGTTTTTAAGTAGAAGGGCCGGGGTATTTACAAAAGTGTGAATAGGGGATATAATAGAAGTTGCGTATAAAACAATTTTGAATTAATTCTAAAAATGATTCAAAGTGGTTGCCGAAAATGCCAACGGATACCCCCTTGAGACTTGAAAAGTTATCTAACCAAAGAAGTAGCTCAAACTCAAGCATATTTTATTAATTGAAAAGTTGTTTTTTGACGTTTTGGTTAAGTTCATTTTTGAGAATCAGACGTTTTAATGGACAACATTTTTCCTTGTTTAAAAAAGTAAATTTGAAATTGAAGATATTGACCAAGTCAATTTGACATTTCAATTGTTAGCAAAATTGGTGAGAGATGAATTTACGTTAAATAAAGGTCGGTCCCACTTGTCAATATCTGTTATTTTTAAAGATGACCTTTGCTGCTGATATGACTGTGTACACTTTCCATAAAAATTTTTGCGATTTTTTGTATCACCTGAAGATGAGTTATGAACTTGAAAAGCTATTGAAAGACCTTTTATGAATACTAATAAAATTTTATAATGAAACTTATATATTCATCTCAGTAATATAGCTTATTTAAAATGAGCCAGTATACTAGTTAAACTTATATGACCAGAATTTGATTAATGCTCGAGGTCGATTAGGTTCAATATAATCATTTAACTTACGGATTAGCTTTGACATTGATAGTTTCTATAAGACGTATGACACGTACGTATCGGTCAAAAAATATAATTTCAGTGACAAATTTGCCGTTTTTTCATTTTGTTTTCTTGATGGTGAAGTTTTTGCTTTTACGGAATTTTCAAATAAAAGTTTTTGAAATGTAAGGGAGAACATGAGTTATTTAATCTGATTCTTTCATATCATAATTATTGATTTTTTAATTCTGCTTTTGTGAAAACCTCAAAAAGGATAGTTTGCTATCTAAATCGGAATTGACTCAACTTAATTGCGGTAAAATGCATTTGATTTTTAGCATCATTCAATTTCGGCGTTAGTAAAATGCAACCACCGAATTCAATTTTATACTATTTCGACGCCAAAAGCCAAAACTTAAGCATAAGCGTCTTTTTTCTCAGCGAGATAATCAGTTGGACGAGAAACTGGACGAGAAACTTTAAAAAAAAAGCCGCCATACAGAATTTTTATTTATGTGAATAATGAAATAGATCGATTTCAGCGGTTGCGATGGTTCTGATAATAAGTGAATTTGATTTGAATCAATTTTTTTATATTTCGATGTAAAACGGCTTTATAGATTTTTGTGTCACAGTGATGCTTTGAGTGTTATTTCCCAAAAAAAATTGTTCATTTTCAACGGTCTGTGTGATAATAAAACTTTATTTTAAATTCGAAATAATCAAATAAACCAAAATAATACAAAATGTGAGCCTGACGTTTAAGAGAAATTGGACGAAGCAGAAAATATAAAAAAAATTAATATTTTATTTTTTGTATTATCAATAAAATATTGTGAAAATTTTGATAATTGTGAATTTTTTGTTCACATTCTGAAGTTCAAACTTTGCGAGTCTTCACATAAAGTTATTACTTTTGAAAATGGTTTTTAAACTGCCGAAACGTCAATTTTTTTAAATAAAATATTTTAATCATTATCATTTTTTATCTGCAATGATTGTAGCAGTGCAATCTCATTGTAATTATTAAAGAACTGGCAAAACTGCAGTACGCTGTCGATTTTTACATTATATAATATATTAAAGAGGACTACATAATAGTTTACAAAAAGAGACATTTCACAATTGCTATTTTATTATATCTTATTTAAACACCGGTAACTTTGTAAAACTATTTTTCGCAAATCCCACCCAGCCAGAATCACAATGATGTTATATCAATATGTCGAGTACTAAGAATTTTGAGTCTCAAAAGAAATGACACTTTTTGACCTGAAGATTTGTGAGGCGACCCGACAAAACAACTCATATATTACTTTACAACAGGCTATATTTCATAACCAAACGACATGAAATTTTGTTGGACCACCTGAAAATTTCTCGAACAACTTAACAATTAGCCAAAAAACTTGACAAGTAATTCTTGTCAAGAAAGATCTAAAGTTATCTGACAACAAAATTGGATGTAAAAATATGCTAATTTTTCCTTGGGTAAAATACTTCTAGTGCCCATATTTCCGAAACGCCCACGGAATTTGAGGTTTTTATTACAAATTACTCTGAGTGCGTCATGAACACATTATTTTTCAAGATTGAATTTCCCAATTTTTTTTGAAATGAAAACATTTTCAAATTTTTAAGTCATTTCGAATGTCCACGCGTTTTCCTTTTTTGAAACAAAAAACTTTTAACTCCCGTAGTGGCCGACAATCTCTGGTCCCGTAGTGTCTTTGCACCATCCGTGGTGCAGCGCTTAAATTAAGCATTATAACCGAACATTCATTATCAAAATATATTTTTTCAATGATAATCATATTATTCAAAAAGATTCAAAAAATTCTCTTACAGTCCTATAAAAAACAATTTGTTAAAAAAGTTTCTAAAAAGTTATTCAAATGTGAATAAGAAAATTAAAAAACTCTCTCATTTTTGCCGCTTCTCAGAAAACAACTGCATAATAACACGAATTTAGGGTTAATTTGACATTTTCATACTTCAAATATAATAAAACCCCACCAATTTTGGGTATTGCAGCTGCAAAAAAAAGGAATGTTTTCATCACCATTCTCATGTAAAATATTATTCTTTAAAACTATGGATTATCTCGCCACGAAAATAATTTATCAATTTTCGAAGAATAAAATTCTCGATGGACTTGGGGGCGAGTCTCAACTAATAGCAAAAAACATCGTGAATATAAACCAATCCAATTAACGTTTATTATTGATTAAAAAAAAATTGGTGAAAAAAAAATCACTGAAATTATCGTTTACTGATAATAAGAGATAAAATGACTGAACGGCCATCGCCGAAGTAATGCTGAGTGCAAAATGCAACAGGCTTCTATGGATTTTGACAGTAGTGACGAGGAAGAAAAGAAGGGACGATTATTTTAAATGGGTCTTTCACATGATTGAGAACTTTTTTGAAAAAAGGATATGTACGGTATACAGTAATTTGAAAAAAGTACTTCAAATTACGTCAAAAAAATTCCAGGGTCAACTTCAAACGTTTTAAAGACATTTTGTCTCATTACATCAAAGTCCGAATAAAATCACGTGACGAAATAATTCAAAAATAAGGTTTGAAATATGTCATAGAAATCCTTATTTTCGTCGAAAAATAAGATCACGTGACGTGTTTGGAAAATATTTTATGTTTCAAAACTCTTTAATTATGTGTTTATGGGCCTAAAAAAATTTTCGGCACCCTATTTGATCATATTTGTTTACTTTCATCAAAACCTTATATCTAATTTGAAGGTCACGTGATCATTTTAGGTCTTTTGGGTGTAATCGGAAAAAAAAGTCTTAAAAACTTCTAAAGAAACCACTTCTCTTCTTTCAAAAATTGATTTAAGTAATTTTTGAAAAAAAACAGTACTATTTTGGCCAACCTTATTCCTTGAATATACGGTCACGTGATCACTTTGGGGTATGTGTTGTATGGGAAAAAAGTCTTAGATTTTTTTTGTCCCGCTCAAAGGCTTTTCTTTGATGATTTTAAATTTTTTTTGCCAAAAAATAAGTACTGTAATACAGTAAAAATTTTCGAAAAAAAAACGCACAAACCGTCAATTATTCAAATAGTCGATCGATCACTTTGTTAATTTCATCATACATGATTAAGTGTCCTAAATTGCGATTAAAGGCCACTGCACCATGGATGGTGCAAAAGACACTACGGAGTTAAAATGTCCCATTATTGCCGAAAGAATGCCAATGTCGCCGGGAAAGCCAAATATTTAGTTGATATTGTGCTTCCCAGTACAGTGATCCCATTATTGACATTTAAAACGCATGAAACCCCTTAGTTGACAATATTTCAAATTTTATTATTCATTATAGTTAATTTGGCAAAAATAGAATGGAAGAGAATGCGCTGTTGGTTAAAATGATCAACTTAATTAAATTATATATAAAATTATATTGATAGTTTGTTTTTTGAGAAATTCATCTTCGAATGCAATAATATGGGAAAATTATAGTATTAGCATTAAACAATTACTAGATAAATCATTTTTAGCAATTAAATAATTAAATTTCAAAACAAGTAGTTAATTTATTTTACCATTTATCTAAAAATTAATTTGTCTTTTTATTATTATTGAATGAATATTAAAAAATAAAAAAAAAGTTTGCGACTTTTATACTGAAATAAAAATCTTGAAGCAATGTCGTATTTTTGCATTTTTTTATGAGACTACTTCTGGATAGTAATATTCTAGCTTTTTGCATGCGACGGTTACTTTTCTGTGTTGAGACTTTTTGAGGTTAAAATTCAAATTAGAATTATTAGTTATAATGAAAATGCTCTGTAATGCTTTTTATCATATGATTTTGAAGAGTTTCACAGTTTTTAAAACTATTTATGGCATTCAATAAACTGACATTACGGGCATTTTTCATATAATACTTGAGGTCAAATTTAAAATTTGTCTGAGAATATATTCACATTAATATTATTATTGGGCACCTTTTTAGCACTTTATATAATTTTGAACTGTTAATGAAAGACTTTCGCGTCTGTTTTGACATTTAGGAACAAGGAAAGTATTTAGCACAAGTTTTTTTGTCTTTATACAAATTGGCTTGGTTTTTGTAGACATAACACACGTTTTCGGAATTTTGAAGTGATTCTCAATTATAAATACATTTTTGAATGTTCTTATCTGAGTTCCCGGAGCATATTCGGCCTTTGGCTTGCAAAAGTAGATTGCGATTCCAACAAGTGCCAAAAGAGCAACAAAACCACCAACAAAATACATCCAATTGTGAATTGGACCTAAATAAATTGATATTAGCTTTTATATTTTAAATAGACCATGATAATATTGATATTTGAAGTGCGAAAATTTGAATAAAATTTGTATCTTTTTCACCGAAGTGAACTTGAAAATGAGGGTAATCTCTATAGCGCGTATATAATCCCTCAGTGTTGTCTAAATGATAGGAGAGGTTTGATCAGATTATCAATTAGCTCCCTTGCCTATTATTATACTCAAGACAATCACCGAGACAGCACTCATGGGATTCGAACACGCGCGTATAGAGATAACGCTCATTTTCTAAGATTCAGTTTGGTTGGAAATAGCATAATTCGTCATTAATTGAAAATCGACTGAGAACTCAAATTTTTATCATGTCTTTACTTGCAGATAGAAATTATTGCGTTTATACTCGCCTTTAGTCGACCTGAAAATTTATATAAAACAAATTTTATTTGATACTTTTTTGACACCAATATTAGTGGTTGAATTCAGTGGTTTCGAGATATAACAAAAAACTATCTAAGATTAAGCAAATTTAATAAGATGTTAGTTAACACCGTAATCACCAAAAGTTTAAGGGGATCTGAATCCAATGCTGAAGAGTGAAATTATGTTGTAGTTTTTGAAATTTTAAATCGCGCATTTCAACAGAAAAATTTACTGTGACTTGATTTTTCATTGAATGTCGGTTTGTGAAATTTCAAATCTTCGAAAAGTCCATTTTTCGTTCATCCAAATTTTGCACGCCGAAAATGAAAGTGTGTTATTAGAAAAAATCTTTTTAGCAAAAGTGCAGTAACCCTATTCGTCTGAAAGTAAAGCTTCATAAAAAAAGGTTTTCACCGAATCTAATACCTACTGGTAGGCGAGATTTTGAGATAAATCATTATGGTGTTGCACTCTGATTTTCCTCGGAAAAAATTTACTTTGATAACAATTCTAATATTGTTATCCTACACCACCTCCAAGCATTTATAGTCCGAGAACTTTCTTTTAGACTGAATATTGTCAACAACTGAGCATTGAATATCAATCATGCATTGTTTCGAGAAGAAAAAAAAACTTTGCTTAAATGCTGTTTTAAATGTGTTTTAAGTAGATTTTTGGTTTCTGATGCGCAATTGCTCAATGTCACTGAAATTTGAAATAAGGGGAGGGGAGGTTTTTTGTGTTGGAAATCAAAGCTTTTCAGAGTCAACTCCTCCTTTGATATCTTTATTTGTTTAATCAATAAATTTGGTATTAACTAATTTCGCTTATGAATTCTGAACTTGAAGTAAACATTGATTTTTGGAGTTATTGAAAACGTTGATAGTTAAATTTGCCTTGTTATGATATAATAATATGCTCTACCACGTTGCATTACAAAGTAAGGGTCCAAAGCACAGATAAAACAAATGGCAAAACAACGACTTAGGCCCAAAGACACGAACCAGATCATAATGATGTTTGGTCGTTAATAAAAATGTATTAAAAACTGTATTGAAAATTATTCTGTTTTGATTGTTGAAATTTTATGGTCTAAAATAATGCCCTACGAATCGGAAAAAAAGTTTGGCCATGTGTTTGTTTTAGTGATACAGAAAAAATTTTGAGCAAGTGGTCCGAAAGTAAAAATTTTAAGTCTCGCAGTCCAATGGGGGCCCGAGTGGCCCGAGATGGTGGGCCGCCCGACAAAATTGACCATCTTGGGATTTTTGTTAATTTTTGTTAGTAAATATTTTTTCTGGTCTGAACGTGTCACGATATCACACGCGGTCAAGAATTGGCATATATTTTTAGTTTTTTTAGTTGGTACTTTTAGATCGAAAAGTCATTTTTTTCAAAACTGGTTTCTAAAATATTACAGGATCAGTTATTGAAATACGTTCTTGATAAACACATCTATATCCCTTTAACACCTTTCGCTGGATCTGAGAGATGTGGCTGAAAAAGCCGGCCTCTGAGTGGCTAAGAGGAGTCTGAGGAGTGTTGCAGGATTGGCTGTCCACTAGCCGCTTTATAGCACTAATCTCTCAGATTCAGCGAAAGTGCTTAAAGGGATATTCCTTTAACACATTAATGATGATCTAAGAATATGCGGTCAAGGAGTGTTAGGGAGTGACCCTCCCAGGAGATGTTAGGACGTGGCCCTCTCCTTAATTTAAGGGAGTGGTTGTCGCTGAATTTCCTTGTTTTTAGATTGACGGTTTATGGCTAAACGTAGCACAGCTGGAAGTCCAAAAACTTTTTTAACGTAAAGAACAAATCTTCGCAATCAATTTCAGAATTTCAAGTAATCTCGAACACAATCCAAACCAACACACTCACATTGAACGTAGTAGTAAACTTACCAAAAAAAACACTTAAAAAGGCATTTCTTCTCCGTCAGTTTTTATCATTTTCATTTAATTTTTGTGTCAGCGCCAGATAATCAATACAAAGAATAATCTAAAGCGTTTTTTCGAAAATTTAGCTTTCTCGGACAAAAACTTCAAAAACCTTTAAAAACAAAATCTGAAATCGAGATTTAGAAGCTTTTTCAAAAGCCTACTCTCGCCGCCAATTTTGAACAGTAAATTCTATAGAAATTTAGCGAAACTTAGGCCTTCGATTTCGTCAATTGCTTTTCGACCCAAAAAAACTTTTCTGTTAAAAGATTCTTAAATTTTATTCTCATTTCTTGAGGACGCAAAACGCGAAACATGTCAATAAAACCAATTTTTTAAATTGAAATAAAACATATTAAATGGATATGTGTAGGGTTCGGACCGGGGACATTTAACTTTAAACCAACTGTAATCAACGAAAAACTACCATAAAAAAATTTTCTTATATCCCTTTATCACCTTTTGTTGTTAGAATGCGTAGCCATACTCCTTTTAAACGTGTGATTTACGTTGTGGCTACACATTCTAACCAAAAGGTGATTAAAGGGATATTAGAATTTAAAAACTAAAAAAATTATCGAAAAATTTTTTACATGATTTTGCAGGGAGTGAGATAAGTGTTAATGGTTAAATGCCGATTTTTCATGTATTCCGGCAACCTTACCGCAAATCTTAGATTATTTTTATCATTAAAAATGAGGCTGAATTTCGGACAAAAAAGAGAAAAAAAAAATCATATTCGGTTAACATTTGGCCAAATATTTTTTATCAAAAAACATTTTTCCGCCCTACCTATTTTCGATAGTTAAATTTTTCCTTCAAACTGACAAATTTTTTTTTGTTTTGGCTCATGGTTCTCCCGCGTCGAACCTGACACATATCATATGTGGGTTTCAAAGATTCAAATTCGCAAATTAAGAAATGGTTTGAAATTCAAACTTTTGATATTAAGTTTAAGATTATTCAATTAAATTTTTTCAAAGAATCGGTGATCAAAATCAAGTTTCTCATCAATTTTCGTTGAGAATCGAGAAGAAACATAGGAAATATAGTAAGTAGTGAGTCCAAGTCCTTTTCTTGAAAAAAGATATGACCGCCACTACTGAACTCGCCGTAGTCGTGAAAGCTCTCTTCATCTCTCCCTATCCAAATTTTTTAAAAAAACTTACTTGAATTCGCGATTCGCGAGTGCAAGCATTTCTTAGCTTTTTATCATTTTCAAAAAGTTTCAAACTGCTAAACATGCAGTACAATTCTTTACTTTTTTCGTTTTAATATCATAATTTAAGGGCTTTCGCTGGTAAAAAGTCTAATAGATTAACCGTTGTATACTATCTCACTGATAAACGATAAATGTACCGTTATATAATTTTCTTAATTGTTAATCTCGGGCAACAGAGAAAATCAGTGATCTCACTCATGCTCAAGATCACTTTCTTTGATACCGTTATATAATAGGCTTTGATAGTAAATCTGAGAGACCGAAATCCTCTATTAGCTATGATATGGACTTATATGATATGCAAAAGGGGAGATCACCGGTCCCTTTAAATTTACGATCAAGTATATATTATAAACGAGGTGGTCAGATTCACGATAAAAATTGACGATAAAATATTGCAATTACGTCCCCTTCTTTTCCAAATATCCTATTTATCACACTTTTGCTTAGAATGCGTTAGCCAAATAGGAGAATCAATAAGAAGAATTACCAAATAGAAAAATCGACGTGCTACGCATTCTAAGCAAAGTGTGCATAAAGGGAATACTGTTATTTCAGCTTTGAAAATACAATGTTTAATTAATAGACGATAAACTGTTTTCTCTACGGTTTCCGTTAAATTTAACAATAAGATTCAAACTTCACAATTAATTTAGTTCCCGAGAAAGGCTATTTGTGGAAAATTTTTTGGGAATTTATCAAAAATAAATAATTCTAGCAAAATTTGATTCAAGCGGTTTGAACGATCGAAATTTCAATTAAGAATTTGTTGTTGAAAATAATGGGTTGTTAAATCGAAGTTCAAGAAATTGAGCAAGGCACGTGAGATCTTTTGATTGCAGGCTTTTTAAGATGCGATGATTAATTGTTTGATCAGAGATTCATAAATGCATGATTAATTTAGGTGCTGGCGCCTCTAGAAGTTTTACCGTGGACAATTTTGTGATGTATTTTTGAAGAGAAAGGAGAAATTAGATAAATTGTCAGAGATTGCCGCGAAGTCAGACACGCGAGGCGTGTTGTTATAAACTGTAATTAAGAGTCAGCCTAAGTGTTTTGGATTGTTTAATTGATTTTTAATTTGTATTATTTACTAATAAGTTCATTCTGGTTACGTTATAAAATAATTTCAACTCGGGCACATTCAACTACCGTCAAAAATACAAATATTTTTTGTGCCCTAGAATATTTAGCAGGAAAAAATTTAAACGACGCAGACGCGCACCAAGAGATTGGGACACATTTGAAGATCTGGTAGCAGCTGATCTATTTTATTTTCGCTAGACGTGAAAAATAGATAAGGTACTTGTGGATCTTTTTCGAGAAAAACGTAGCTTGATAAATCAAGATTTAGTAGTCAATGGGTTAATGTGGCGTTAAGTGTTATCATTGATGGCACAGCACAGGAATTACTGCAGAAAGCAAAATTTAAATAATTTCCAATTTAATAATTTTCGATATACATATCATTTTATATCATATGATATCTTTTACTATTCCTATTGATCTTATTTTGATTTCAGTTTTTAGGGATTAATTAATTTCGTATGAAAAATCATTACTTGTCGCTTAGACGTAAAAGAGCTGTAAGCTGTAGGTTCAGATTTCAGCCCAACTCAAATCAGAGCGATTTTTGCAAATCACATGTTAGCGGGTTTGAATATATCGTGATTTTTTGATTAAGAAAGGGTAAAATACGATTTATAATAATTTGACAGAAAATAGTTCTTGTGATCTGACTTTGATAGGCACCATTTTAGATGGATTTTTGAACTTAGAATCACTAGAACTTTCTGGAAACGAGAAAAAAGTGGCGTGTATTTAAATAACGAAGATTTAACTATAGTACTAAATAAAAATGGGTTCTAATCGTCGAAGTTTACATGATAAATTTTTGGGAAGAAAATTTTTGCATTTTTTTTGGCAAAATTATTTTTTCTTGAAATAATAAAATAAAAAAAAAAGGCATCTTATGATAGAAAATCTAGTTGGGCACCTCCGCAGCACATTGATACATTTTCCAACCAAAGTGCTTTCTCAAGTAAAAGACTGTTGACCACCGTTTCATTTCGGCATTTTGGAACGACCCATTCGATTGAAAGTTCATAAAATAGCTAAAAAAACCACAACATATTTAGAAAATTTTTTCCGAATCAATTGTGGTTTTCGATACTTTTTATAAAATTGTGTCCTTTTGAACTTTCTGAGTTGGTCAATCGGATTAGTCCGTTTCCAAAGCCGAAATGTAAACGGTGTGGACACCTTCTTACTGAGAAGAACTTTGGTTGTGAGAAAGAAATGGATTGTGAGCATCGCAGTAGACCAAATATATTTTGACGAAAAAAGTTTTGCATTAAAAATTTCTCTTCCAAATTTTTCGACCAGTTAGATTTTAGTACGATTAAAATGACTACTTGGGCTATTCTATAAGAAAAAAATGAGTGTTAAAACTGTTAAGAAAACGCTAACGGACGAAATGTAGCAAGAACTATCAGATCCTTTCGACTGAATTTTCTGCATTTTCTGGGTCAAACGTGGACTCATCATAATCTATGATGCAGGATGAGTCCATATTATGATTTGAATGGTCCGTAGAATTACCCGTTTCTCAGCGTGGTCTGCATTGGGATTTCCTTCAGTGACAGACGAGGAGTAAAAGTAAACAAGTCGTTTTGCCAAGTTCTGAGCTTCTCCGCGTATTCAGATGATGTCTACATCGATGGGTTATCCTAAAAATAAATTGGAAAAAAATATAAGAAAAAGAATTTTGAAACTTTCGGCAACAAAAAAATCTTGAAAAGGAATTTTGATAATTTTTAAAAATTTGGAAAAAAATAGAATTTTACAAAACTTATCTTTATAATTTTCAAATAAAAAATAAAATAGAAATTTTAAATAAAGAACTTAATGGTGTGATCAGTCTAGTAAAACAGGTTTGCTGTCTTGGGAGAGTTAGAATGTTTTTGCGAAATAAAAAATTCAAAAAATTGCTTAATCCACAGTATGTCTTTTTTCGTTCAAAAATTACGAAAGGATGGTTAGGGCGAATTCTCCCCGCTCTTCCTTAAATTTTTCCGCGGAAAAAAGATTCACTTTTGTATAAAAATCTGGACATTTTGTACAAAAAAAAATTTGCGACACAATATCAAAAAAATTTGTATGAAAAGCGAGAACTTTTGAAAAAGTGTATAACTTTTACAAAAGTGATGTATAAAATTAGGTATTAAATAATTATAATGATCAATTATTCAGTCACCGATTAGATAAATCAGAGTTTTCTTTCGATATTTAATATAATAATAGTTAGCTTACTGAAAACAAATGTTTGATTTCTTGAGGCGTCATATTTTCAGGTTTCAAATTTTAACTTACATCAGCAAAAAGAAGGCCATTTCCATTCATCTCACGTGTTTGATTTAGCGATTATGATAGGGTTTTTGAAGGCACGTCCAAACGACAACTTTCGATACAAGTTGGTGGTTCGTCAAACCACCCAAGTTACCTTAATTTGGAATTATTAAATTATGTTATTACAATCCACTTGTTCGTTAAAATATTAATTTGAATTATATAATAAAGCTTATAAAGAACGGAAAAAAACACTGACATTCATTTTTTTTAGCTATGCTCATTTTGTTGCATTAAATTAGATTTGAAAAAAACTAAAAAAAATCATAGAGTGTTATGATAGCTCATTCTAGACTCTTAGGAATCTAGAGTTAATAAGTTGTTTCACTAGACTTTTCTAAGTTCTGTTACCAGTGCACTTAACAAAACTATTTTTTTACATATACGAAACTATACCACATGACTTAAAAATCGTTCGAGGACTATATTTTAAGTTCAAATTGTGAAAATATGCCTCCATGTGGAGGGGGTTCATCATTACCAAAATGGACTTTTTCTTGGGGGGCATTCTCAAAATTTTGGAAAAAATATTATTTGTAGATTTTGACATCACAATCAAATTATCTTTTATATTGAAAATTTAATCATAACCCGAATGACTGCATTTGTGCTAATTAAAACTCCCAAGAAAAATATTCGGCCGAAAAAAAGGTTTCGTGTCACTCAAACTGAAAATCCGACGCATTTTCCGCGCTTTACCGCGGATTAAAATTTTTTGGTTTCAAAAAACCGGTTAAAAAAAGTACTTTATTAAAAAAAACTTCTTGAAAATACAATCTCATTTAGGTTTTCAAAGCTTTTCAATGAATAGGGCCTTTTATACAACTTTCATGATTATGCCCAGTAAAAAAACATCTGCTCATTTGAAATAATTTTGTCTTATAAAGCTTACCGATAATAAATTATCAAAATCAGGGACTTATGAGCAATATTATTCATAGATTCTCGACGGAAATCGTTGATTTTGGGAGCTTCCAACAATTTTTTTTCCAATTGATTCTTGATAAGTTATCTTAAAGCTCCTTCTTCAGCAGATCGTCGACGTCAACAAAAAATCCTAAAATCTCT